>CAKNYM010046715.1:0-19656 GCA_932195095.1 Andricus curvator
ATAGACTGTACGTTGTCACCTCAAAAATATATATACACTAGACGTTGTCGCCTCATATATAACGTTGTCACCTCCGAAAACGGAGGTGACAACGTTTTGCCTATTTTTCGATGTAAATCCATTTTAGATGCACTTTTATTGCATTTGGCGAAAAAACGTTCGGAGGTGACAACGTTCATCCTTTATCAGCAGTATCGCCTACCTAGTTCGGGTATATATCACCGGCGCTAGTGTCGCCATACTAGCAGATACAAGCTGTACGTTCTCACCTCCAGCATATATAACTCCAATCACAGGTAAGAGGCACACCTTCCCACCTCCGTGATTTGGCAACACTGCATTTACTCTCAGTGAATCAGCAGGTGCCTTTCGCCGGCCGAAATTTGAAAACTGTCAAATAGTAAGATTCAATCGTGGATATAAAAGCTTGAAAATGGTTCAATTTTTATAAAAATGAGTATCTTTATGTTTTTGAGGCCACTGAATTTAAATTTGGTATCAGAATTCCAAAATTCACAATGTTTGATACCAAACTTTGAAAATCGTTGAATTTGTATGCAAATGAGTATTTGTAAGTTTTTTAGGTCGCTGAGTCCGAATTTGTTATCAGACTTCAAAAATTGAAAATGAAGGATATAATATCGCAAATAAAATTTTTTTTAAGAGGTTTGAATTTGATGAAAATTAGTATTTATACGTTTTCAGGATAGCTGAAGAGAAATTTCGCTCTAAAATTTGCAAATTTTAAAATTCTAGAGATTTTTTTGGGGCTGCTGAATACAAATGTGAAAGTAAATTTTTTCAACTGTTTTTTTTTAATTAATCTGTTCCACTTGAAATTTTAAGTTCTTTTTTTCTTGTTGAGAATTAATTTTCTTGACTGAAAATGTTACTGCTTGGTTAAAAATTATTCTGTTTTGGTTGAGGATTCAGCTGTTTTGTTCAAAATTGGTCGTTTTTTAGTTTAATTCAACTATTTTTGTCTTCAAAATAAAATCTCTTTTGGTTGAAATACGACCTATCCAACATATTTTAACAGCATATTTCATTAGGAATACATTTTTTGCGGAAAAGCAACTACTTGGTTTAAGGTTGAACTACATTGTAAATAATGAATTTTTTGGTTAAACATACATGGTTTTAATTTGAAATTCACCTAGTTGGTCGTAAATGAACAGTTATGTAAAAAATTCGTCTTTTTGGCTAACAGCTTGAGAATTTACGGTTTTTTGAAAATTCATGCTTTTGATTGATCATTGAACTATTAATTTGAAAATGTGACTATTTTGTTAGAATTACGTTTATTGTATGTGGACAATTCAAATATTTTGTTATAAATGTACTGTTTTGTTAAAAATTAATAATTTTGGTTTATTCATTTGAAAATGTAACTATTTGGTTGAAAATTTTTTTTTTCCATTAACTTTTTGAACTGAAAATTTAGTTATTTCACGTTTGGTGCAAAATGAATCTCTCACAAATTTATCATTCAACTTTTTGGTCGACAATTAATTTTTTTTGAAAATTCGTCTTTTTGTTATATGTAACATTATTCTTGTTTGTTAAAAAATCATCCTTTTGTTTGAGGATGCAACTATTTTGTCAAGAATTTGTAACTTTCCATTGGAGTTAACTGGTTGATAATTTGCTTTCTTCCGTTCAAAATATGGTTCTTCAACTGAAAATTTAATTATTCCATTTTTCGTTGAGAATTTATCTTTTCTAGTTAAAAATTTAATCATTTGGTCGTGAATGAACTTTTTTCTTAAAATTTCATATTTTTGGTTGAACATTAAACTATTTATTTCATAACGTGACTTTTTGGTTGGAAATTCATTTTTCTTTTAATTACTTTTTTATCTGCAAAATTATTTATTCCACTTTTGGTTGAAAATTTATCTCTTTATCAGTTAAAAATTCTGCTATTTGGTGGTTAATTACCTTTTATGTTGAGAAATCATATTTTTTGCTGAAAATTAAACTTTTTTCGCAAATGTAAGTATTTTGTTGGAAATTCTTTTTTTTTAACTTGATTTTCATATCTGAAAATATAATTATTGCACTTTTGGTTGTAAATGTAGCCCTCATATTAAGCTGTAGCCCTAATTGTGATTCAACTATTTGGTAGGAAATTCATGTATTTTCTTGAAAATTCTTTCTCTTCGTTTTAACATTAACCTTGTTTGTTGGAAATTCATCATTTTGTTTGAGGATTCTACTATTTCGTCAAAAATCCGTAATTTTTCATTGGATGCAACTGGTTGATAATTCTTCTTTTTTGTTGAAAATTAATTTTTGTGAATTCAAATTTCAACTATTTGTAGTAAATTGATTTGTCTTTCAATTTCAATTTTCAAAATTCATCTTCTATGGAAGAAAAGTAATTTTACATGGTTGAAAATTCATCTTTTTTGGCTTAAAATAATCTTGTTGGTTCAAGTTCGTCTTTTTGGCATGAAAATTCAACTCTTTGGCTTAAAATGCAACTACTCAATTTTTTAACGATAATGTTGGCACTTAATGTATCGATAAGGATTACCATATCATTTTTTTATCTGAACTTGCTCCTTTTGGTGAAAAATATGAGCATAATTTTTCTTTCAGAATTTGCATTAAAAATATTAATACATTCACAATTATTTTAAAAAACTAAGAGTCGTATCGGAAAACGAAAAACACCTCTAGATTCGTCTCCGAAATATCTAGATGCCGTATTTTTTCGTTCTTTGTTTAAACAATTTTCAAACAATCACATTATTTTCTATAGTTCTGCAATTGTTATAAACAAAGTAATTGTCGGAATTAAAAATGGACAATACTATTGCATTCCTTTCGAAAATATCTCGATGCGACTTTTTTTTTCTAAGCATTGGTTGAACAATGAGGTCATATGTTGCTTAGCGTACATTTGCTATGTGCCTGTAGATATGTATTTGAAACATGCAGGCTTTTTCATTTCGGATTGAACCATTTTTAATTCGGAATAAACACAAGAGGTCGTTCAACTATTACTGCATTTTGGAATTCTTTAAAGTGACAATGTACGCTTATAAATAAAGACCTGAAATGACATTTTTTTCAAAGTATATGCTTTCAAAATATATTTTATTATAATTATTTTTTCTTAAAATTGTGCACCAAATTCTATTTGACAAATTCATACTTTTGAAGTTGATAAATTTTTTGCACGGTAGAGGTTTTTGTTGGGGCTTTGTTTTTTGAAATATTTCTCTCCATAATCAATTTGAGAATGTATTAAAAATAGAACAAATTATGAATCGAGGCCTTTAAAATCAGAATAACTGGACAATCGTCCAACATCTAGAATGACAATGAAGTTGAATAAACAACCAAAAATACGTTTATAAGAACCTAGTAATATGAGAAGACTATGAATTTTTATAATGATTTTGTTATTTAAATTGATTTTATGGGTCTTCAAAGTTGAAAAGCTTCGAATTTTAGAGTAATAAATTAGATCGAAAATTTCCTAACTGGGACCCAAACTGAAAAGAGATTAATTTTATTGTTCGAGAACTCCGGAATTATATTAGTGTAGTAGTACTATTTATAATGTCCAGTTTCAATAGCTCAGGTACACCCACCTCATCACCTAGTCTACACCCCACAGGTTGCTCTTCTGAGCTCTCTTTCGCCGACCCTTACCTGTGGGGGGTCCTTTGTGCTAATGAGGAGTGGAATACGTAACATGATTTTTTTAAATTTTACAATTAATAATTTAATAATATTATATTAGGAAGCTATGTTTTTCGGCGATTCCAACGATATGTCACTTATGGTAAATAGTCAAAAATTAGAATCTTTCCAATTCACCCCGTGTTGGAGCAACCTTCATCGAAATCAAATTTAGGACGTCCGAAAAATATTTTCATTATCACTTTTCTTCAACTTATTTGTCACATAAATATATGAAATCATTTTATTTTTATTTCGAAATGTAATTTCAAAAACTCAAAAGTAAGAAAAATGTGAGATTTTACACAAGTTTCAAGTCCATATCTGTGGCAAACTTCAATGTCGTGAAAAGTAGACTAGTGGAAATAACTAATCAATTAACAAAAATTCCGGAGGTCTTCCGAAAAATTGTATGTTTTTTTTCATATGTTGAACATAAAATAAAATTTTGCATAACGTCATCGGGTCAGCAATTTGTTTAAAACAATTAAATTGCAAAACTTTCCCCTCATTGTTCCACGAAAATTCAAAACATTTTGCAAACTTGAGTGAGTAATTATACTCAAGTCTCTATCCTGTATCAAATTTGCAAAACGTTCATGATGCGGCCAAGTTATTAATTATAAACAAATTAATATTTTGTTAATCTCTCCTGAGCAAAAATACCAAAGATTTTTCAAAATGTTGTTTCTGCTTTTATCCGTTGAGAAAATACTATTGTATGATTTGCAAAACTAAATACATTTCGCAAATCATCGTTTTTCAAGTTGTTACATTTTTTGCCATTCGACTCCTAAAATTTCAGCGGAAATTCCGAATGTTGCGTTTTGAGGTACCAATTGTTAGAGAGGTTGGGATCTGAAAATTATGAAATTTGAAAAACGTTGCTCGGCCGGCAATAGTGATTCATTCGAGCGACACGATCCGAGAAACGACCAAAAATATTTTTGTTCATCGCCTTGACAATCGAGCTGTCATCTCATATCGTCTCGTTAAAACGAACTTCTTGTCAAATCGATCGATCTGACCGAACAACCGAGAAGCTCGTTTCCGAAATTTTTAATATTGCTATATTTAAATGAATATAAATAGAAAATGAGTTGATGGACGTAAAAAAGACCTTTTCTCAAGGTTAAAGCTAACTTTTACCTTCATACCTGAGCGATATTAAGAAAATATACAATTTTGTTTCATAAAATACATCAGACTAATGGACTAGAGAAACTTCATCAAATTTTTCCTTAAATTAAGAAAATCTAAAAAGTCTTTGAAGTTTCGTAGTTTTTAGAATTTATATTTTCTATGAAAAAAAGTTTATTCCGAACATATTTTTATACAGAGGTCCAACTATCTACAGTGAAAGATATCTTTGAAACATTTTTTGTAGCGTTTTGATTACGGCTTCTTGCACATCCTTGGAAGTTGAGGAAATCATTGATCTCATGGCATTGTGAAGTGAAGTCACCAAATCGGTTTAAGACAAAATATGTTCTTTTTTATGTTGTTGTTTTTATGTATTTTTTCAATAACGAAACGATATTTGAAAAAGTGAAGTTCTTCCACTTGAAAATTGTAAACAAAAGTTTGCAAACACTTTTCTTCTCTGGCCTCTTTTTCTGGAAATTTTCGCTAAAAATGCAATAAATTCGGTTAAAACTGTCTTTTTCTTGTAACAATGCAATTTTCTAATACTTCGTAAACAAAATTTTTTCAACTTATAGATTTACACATTACATTTTTTTAGAAAATATTACAAAATATAATGTTTTAATTGTTCCAATTGAATTTAATTTAAAAAAAAAAACAATTGTAGCCCATTGAATTAAAATAATTAAAATAATATTATATCAACGTGCACAGTGAGAATGTTTTAATTGTTTTAATGTCATTCAATTGAGAAAAATACAACTACAGCCGATTTGAATAATAATAACTTAAGCGAACATTTTGAAAAAGAGGCAAGATGAAGAAAAGGTCTAAGAAACTATTTTTCCTAATTTTTCAAGTGGCACAACTAAATATTATGTTTCGAAACGATTTTGTGACTTCAGCATGCACGTTTTACAGCATTCCCGATTTAGAATGTATTCGGTCTAAATGCTACTTTATTTTATTGTTAAATTTAGAAAAAGTAACATTTTTCATCTTGAGAGACTGAATTTCCTTTTTGCTTCCTCGTAGAGGAAGCTTTGTAATGGTAACATTTTCCAAAATTTTTTAATTAATTCAAATTAACCCTCCCTAATTTATTTATCTAATACAATGTTCTAAGCAATTGTCCGGATGTGTGTGTGGATGTCACGCTTTTTTGTGAACACGATAACTAGAAAACGGTTGCAGATAATTCGATAAAATATGGAGGGCTTATTTTCCTCACTAATATCTTGAAACTGACCAAAGGATTTTTAAAAATATTTATTGCATTCTTTTTAGCACTCAATAATATGTTAAAAATCGGATTTTCATAGTCAAACTTTTTTTATTCGAATAATTCAAAGTTGATTCAAGAACAGAAAAGATGTGTTCATTCGAGACGAATCGATTGACCTATAATATTAATACATTTCATTGAAGAGTAAGGAAACTATGGTAATGCATAATATTTGAAAGCACGGCTTTTCATAGTAAAACTTTTTTCAATAACATAATTCAAAATTAATGCAAGAACGGAGAAGATTCCTTGATTCGAAGCGCATCGATTGATCTGTAATAATAATACACTTTATTGAAGATTTGTCAAGTTATGCTCATTTATAATATCTGAATCATCAGTTTTAAACAGACAAACTTTTTCCATCGACATAATTCAATGTTGACGCAGGAATAGAAAAGACTTTTTGATCATAAATTCTCAAATAGAGTAATTCTGGCCATTTTTGTAAGGAAATCATAAAGCTGGGAAAGGGATAGGGCGCGACGGAACTTTTCCTTTCCCTTTTGCAGCTCGAAAAATTATTATTTCAAATACAAGATTTGATTTGTCTGATTTGTCTTTGTATGTAAAACATTTTTTGTATTATTTTGTAATTTTGTATTTTTTGTAAATTTCTATCTTTAAATTGAGCAAATGAAGACTTTGGTTTGTATATTATTAAAAAAGATAACTAATGCTTCCTCTATGAGGAAGCAAATATATTTTCTAACGGGAAGCAAAGTGCTCGTGAAATGAGCACCATATAATTATAAATACAAACAAAGTGGAAACACTCGAGATCGAAATCACAGCTAGTTTCAAACTAATAATATTAATCTTCGATTTACTGTATGAAAAAAATAATGTAGAAAGTTGCTTACTACTTTTTTTTGTCAAAAAAAGATTTATTTCATTGAAAGTAATGTTTTGTAAGATTCTTACAAAAATCATATTTCCATTAAAACAGGCTTCAAAGAGAGTACAAATTAATTTTTCGGCTTCTCATTTCTTTGAAAAATATAAATTTGTTTGAAATTTATTGAAATTGAAAAATTATCCAAAATGCATTTTAAAATTATTGAATTTCTTGCTAAAAGTGATAGAATGTAAAATTTTAATTATATTATGTTTAAATGCTTATCAATAATACTTCTTTGGCTGCTGGTCTGCACTGTCAGAAAAGGCTCTCTTGTATTCCTCAGCATGGAATTTTTTTAAATATCAGGTAGTTCCAGTTGTATTCCCATCCATTATTTTCATTATAATTTCCAACTTTTGTGCAGAGCAAGCCTTACATTTCGCGAATTTCTTTTTATCCGTGTATCCGCATTCAAAAATACTTCCTAGAACTTCCTTTCTCCTTCTTTTTGTCACTGATTATGATTCAGATGAATCTTCATCAATCATCAGTTCATTACTCAGAAGATTGAATTATATAATATATTCAAAAATATATCTCAAATGAATTTCGAATGATAATTCTTATTGTTTATATAAGTTTATTATTTTAGATTTTACTAAGAATACATTATTATTAGTCTTTTATTATTTTTCAGTATTGTTCCTTATTTAAAATTATGTATCCACCCCGTATATTTTCTTTTCCCTACATAGCTTGTATCTTCTGCCATCCTTCTCCAGATTGTGTTTAATCGTTAAATTAAAAATTTAAGATGAACAGATTTAACGTTAAATTAAACGTTAAATCCAAATAATCTTTGGCAGCAGAGCTCTGTCACTGAAAGGCTGTCACAAGTGACGTTTCTCGATTATTTTCAAGGACCTCGTTCGATATCTTTCGAAAAATGAGACGATACGATTCGAAATTTAACAAATGAATACACGAGATGATCGTTCGAAAAAAGGGGCTGATAACGAACGACGTCGAGTGAAACAGTTGAGTTTCTCCTGTTGATGTGAATCACTAGCCGGAAATAATAATAAAATTGCAATTAAGCAAATCAGTTACTTTTATAAACTAGCGAAAAATTACAAACATTTTACAAATCGTATTAAGTGATAAACAACTTATTACCAACATCATATTACATTTGCAAACTGTTTCCAATTGGAAACGTTATTAATTATAAACGAATTATTATTTTGTTTATCACTTCCGAGTCGAAATCTAACAAATATTAAATTTGCAAAACGTTGCGCTAATCGTACTGAGTGATAATTAACTTAGTACTAACATCATATTAGATTTGCAAACTGTTTACTACCCTGAAACATTGATAATGATAAACAAACTGATATTTTTTATTTATTCCCCAGATTAAATTCTCAATGTTTTGCACGAGGATTTTCTCTTACTATTGAAGGGTGCTATACAGTTTGTAATAGATTCACTGTTTTTTATTGGATTATTAATGTGGTACGAATACATTGCATTATATATAATTTTTGAGGTTTTTTGAAGGTTTCTAGTTTCTCTGAAAAAGTTTTCGAAAGCAATAAAATAACTGCCGGCGTAGAAAAAAAAAGGAAACCTTTGAAAAAAAAACGAGTAACAATATACAATTCATGAATTGCGTGAACATTTTTTTAAAGTGAATATTCTTTTAAATCATTTGTGTACACTGTTAACAATGTTTGCAATTTTAATATACATTTACTATTCATTTGTATAGTAAATCTAAAAACTCGGTCTATGAAATAGTAATTGAGAGGCTGCATAGTAAATTTGATATACATGTATACTTTTCAACTCTTAAAAATTTAGGTAATTTCACTCTACACAAATTAAAATTAATTTGGCAGTAATTTTCAATTCTAAATAATAAAGCATAATGCTTTTTTCTAGTTAAACATGAAATATACTGGGTTTCAGGTGGAAAAGTTCAATAAACGAATAAATAAGAGACCTAACCTAAAAGCAGCGGTTTTTTCGTTAAAATTCTAACACTTACAGTGAATTTCGAAGAAAATCCCACGCGTACGTTGCACTTTGAATATAAATATGAATTTAGTCGATAAATTGTAGGTTATTAATTTAGTATTAAATATTTGACAAGATTTGTGTGCATCAAAGAACTTTTAACTTTCACGCACTTTGTTTTACTATACATGTATATTAAGATGATGATATATTAAATTTACTACACATATATGCATATTGCTTCCATTACATTTATAGTTAAATCGCTATAGAAATTTCTATCAGTGTATGGTGATCGGAACATGATTAAAATTATTAACCTACAGCCAATTGTTCAAACAATTTTTACTGGTTCGAAGAATTATTATCTTTTTTTATCGCAAAGTAATAGCATTTACTTGATGATACGAACTAAATAATACAATGTGAATACCCATTTCTGTACATTTATAAATAAGAATAAATAAATATAACAAGTATGTTCGGAGGTGGATGTTCACAATTATTAATTAGGCCAAAGCATTCAGGAATGCCAATAATTCGCGTTTATAACATAATACGTCGTTTGAACAAGTACATATTGCTTGAACAATAAAAGACCACTTGCTTTTATTTTCATTGTGAAAAATAACATTGAAAAGAAAGATTTTAATTTTTGGAATAATGACGCAAGATCGAATTAAATGCTGAATGCTAAATTTTTTGCCTAAATAAAATACAAAAAAAATGAGTTTCCGCAAATCTCTTGTACATACGCCGGGTGTCGAAATTCTGATGTAACTTCCTATTATATTGTTGTAACTTTGTCCCGTCGCCTTAATACCTCGGCCACCTAAATGCTAAATTTTGTTTCATTTTGTCGGATATGCAATTCAATTCATTACATCCCAATATTTATTTCAATAAAACATGTACAATTTTTAAACATTCAAAGTGCTTGATGTGTGAATAAATCATTGAAAAAAATAACGTTTGTATGATTTTACTTGCTTTTAGACTATGAAATAATGATTGTTTATTATTTCAAATAATCAATACGTTAGGCTCAATTATCATTTACGCAATAAATAAATAATTAGGATAAATTAAATGAGTCATTTATAATAATATTTGATTTTTTGGAATATCGTCAATATTATACATAGCATTATACATATTATAATTATTATAAATTCAATAAAAATTTAATTAAACTCTACTATACCTATAATTCAATTGAAAGGAAATGTTTTTGAACATTCTTGAAGAAAATCGTTCTTAAGAATAGAGTTCTTGTATTAAGATTTCGATCACCTTCAACGATTATTGCTTACTATCTTAAATATGTAAAAGTGTATAATTAATTATTGCTGGAGCATCTGTGCAATTGCGTATTGTGATTTCCTCAATCATTTATTCAAAAATAATTATTTTCTGAATTCACCTGTGTAATTTTTGCTCAAGTCCAAACCGTGATTCTATCTAGAAACTAGCTGAAATCAGAACAATCTTCATATATTCAAATTCGTAACGAACTCCTAGATAGCACCAAGACTGGGACTAGACAGCAGAAAGGTTTGCATCAAACACGTAGCAAAACTAGACAGCGCCAGTGTAGCGTCAGGCTAGTTTTACGTGAATAGACAGGCTTGAGAAAAACTGTACTGGCTTCAGCATGATTCAAGACTGCCACGAAATTTTCCCACACGGGCTGTGCAACGTTTTGCAAATTTAATATTTTCAAGATTTTGACATTTCCAACATTTGCTACCCAAAAACGCCACATTTGCTATTCTTGCAGGAATTTTATGAGTCGAATTGCAAAAAATGCAACATCAATTTAAAAAACGATGATCTGAGTTATGCATACAGTTTTCTAAGTCATATAATAGTCTCTTCTCAATAGAAAGAAGCAGAAACAACATTTTGCAAAACCTTCGGTATTTTCGCTTGGGAGTGATAAACAACATAATAATTTGTTTAAAATTAGTAATGTCGCCAAGTTGTAAATAGTTTCCAAATATAATGTGACGTTGGTAATAAGTTATTTATCACTCAGTGCGATTTGCAAAATGTTTGAAATTTTTCGCTAGTTTACAAAAGTAACTAATTTGTTCAATTGCAGCTCTAATATTATTTCCGGCCATACAACGTTTTTTAAATTTGATAATTTTTATATCTCGACATTCCTAACATTTTCTACCCAAAAGGAAATCTTCGCAATTTCCGCTGAAATTTTAGTAGTCGAATTGCAAAAAATGTAACAATTATTTTAAAAACGATATTTTGCGTTATGTATTTAGTTTTGCAAATCATACAATAGTTTCCTTTCAATGGAAAAAAGAAGAAACAACTTTGTTCAAAACCTTTGGTATTTTCGCTCAGGAGTGATTAACAAAATGTTAATTTGTTTATAATTAATAATGTTGCCGCATCAAGAACGTTTTGCAAATTCAATACAGGATAGAGACTGAGCTTATAGTTACTCAAGTTTGCAAAATGTTTTGAATTTTCGTTGAGCAATGGGGGGAAAAATTTGCAAATTAATTTTTTGAAACAAAATGGCGACCCGACCACGTTCAACATATAAAAACACAACTGTACAATTTGTTTGAAGAACTTCGGAATTTTTGTAAATTGACTTAATTTTTATGTCTAATTCCACTGGCCTGAAGCCTCAGGAGTCAAAATTGGTAAAACAGCCAATGTTTAAAATTTTGTGTTTGGTATTTAGTGAAATTATCTTTAGAACATGTGGTTTAAAGATTTTTTTCGAGCATGTGTGGACTTTTTAAATATAGCAAATGCACTAGAAACAAATCGACAAGATCTAGGAGTCGAAATGAGATTTACAGTCATTTTTTAAATTTTGGAATTTGGTATTTGACATGATACATTTTTTTCACCTGTAATTTCAGAATTTTTTTCTATGTTTGGAGTTCTTAAAATTAGTAATACACGAGAAAAAAATGCGCTAGACTCAGGAGTCGAAATTACAATTACAGTGGTTTTTATAAATTTGGAATTTGTCATTTAATAGAATTATCGTCTTCACTTGTGATTTTATAATTTTCTTGAGCCTGTCAGGAATTTCTGAGCATAGAAATACTCCAGAAAAAAATCGGCAAGGCCCAGGAATAAAAAAAATAAAATAAAAAATTACTTTTATTCTAATTTCGACTAGTGGGTATTGTGAATTTACATTTAAAAACCTCACACGTGCTCAGAAATATGTTTAATCCACAAGTTATAAAGATTATTTCATTGAATACCAAAATCAAAATTTTAAAAAGTAAACGGGAATTATTTTTCAGAAAAATGATTGATTTGAATCTCCAAAAAATTAAGAAGATTTTTCTGAAATTTAGGTATGCAAAGAAAATTAAACCTCAAGAAAAGTCTAAAACTCTGCAAATAAGAAAATTTTTCAACCTTTTTTTCGCGCACGGTTAACCAAGTTGCACGTGGTTCGATTTCAAATTAATTATACTTCTTTAGAACCCTAATACGCTAATTTTACGCATTTTAGCGATATCAAATTCCAAAAGTATTTATTTTGGACCCACTCCACTGGGAAATTGGAGAAGAATTTTATTATTTACCGAGCTTACCGTAAAAAGTGGTAAATAGAAATGAATAGGTTCGGATTTATGACGAATCTCACAAATCCCTGTAAGACTGAAGATGGTTTGAAATCGCCATCGTGTCACAGAAAATTGAACACTTGAAGATACAGGTGCACTACCTGAGGTGGCAATGTCGCCTTCATGCCGGAACCCTTCCCCCTCGCCATAAACTGCAACTGAAATATTGCACCTTCCAAAAGGAAAAACAACAGCCCTATTGGGTACCTATTGTTATGTTCAAATCGAGTTCCAACAGTATATTCTGTTTCAATCTTTGGATTTAAAAATTTTTTTAATTCAATTCATTTAATTTAAAATTAATTAATTTAATTTAATTTAGTTTAGAAAAAAAATTAAAATTCAAAATTTAATTTAATTTTTAAATTTTAATATCTAGGCTTAACCCCCTAATATTTGTAGATCATCCTTCTAATTTCTATTTGTTTCAGCGTATACTATAAAACTGAATAATGGATGATATATATTTAGTAATAAAGAAAATTACATTTCTCTCAAATTGATGATTTTAGCACTCTTTCAACATAATATATTTAATTTTCAAGCGATATTCAAGTTGAAATATATCAAGAATTATTAAAGCTTCTGTTTGGAAACTATACAAATTTGCAACAGTAGTCAGTATACGATTGAAATGTAGATTTGTCCATTTTTTAATATTCTAATTTGAAAATATTTTATTTCGAATGTTCTCTTCAAAATGTTTAGCCAATAAGTGTTACAAATTAAAATAGTGCAATTTTGAAAAATCTGTTGTCGGAAAGAAAATCGTAAATGTCTTATAACCGAAAGCCTAAGATGGAAATAAAGAATAGGTGAATTTAAA
Organism: Andricus curvator; assembly: GCA_932195095.1. Taxonomy (NCBI): domain Eukaryota; kingdom Metazoa; phylum Arthropoda; class Insecta; order Hymenoptera; family Cynipidae; genus Andricus; species Andricus curvator. Next base: position 13,440 of record CAKNYM010046715.1, read on the forward strand.
GTATTATGAATAAATTTGTGTTATATTAGCCGTTGGGACTATTTTTATATTTATATACTGCAGACGTTGTACATGTTATTTTAGGCAATCAACGAAAAGGTTCAAAAATATTTCAAGAGGGAACGTGCATTGTTTATGAACTAGCTGTAAATGCCTGGATTTTTATTTCATAACATTGAAGAAATTTGAAAATACGTTATTAAATTTCTTCGAATATCAAGATATTAACAATTTTTCGAAATAATAATTGATAATTCCTAATTAAAAGCATTCGGAAAAATTTTCATCAGATGCTGTCGAAATAGGAAAATTTTGAAAGAAACTTTCCAAAATTGGACAGTTTCATTAGAAAGGAGTTTTTGTTGTATCAGTACTACTTCAAAGCATTCATAATTAAAAAATTTTACTTCTAATTGAAGAATCTCGAAATCGAAAGATTTCAGATTAAAATTTCGAGAACGGGACAATTAAAAACTTTTCAAAACTGAATAATTTCAGATTAACATTTTGAAAATTAGATCATATAAAATTCAACTAAATTCGAGTTGTGTTATTTATCATTCGAAGCATTCAAATTTTAATAAATTAAAATTTCAAACTTTGGAATTTCAACAATTCAAAATTAAAAGTGATTATAATCCTGCAATTAGAAACTGAAAAACTGAATTAAATTGTTCAAAGTCAAAGCTTCTGAAATTTCAGAATTTTAAATTGTTAGTACAAGCTGAACAAATTTTCAATTATATCGACTTTTACAATTGAATTATTCTACAAAAATGTAAGAAATAAAGTAATTTTGAGCACGCAACAATAAAAATAAAAAAATTTCTAATACGGAGCGTTGAAAATTGAGCAAATCTCAAATCATTTAGAACTGATCCAATTTTCAATTACTTAGAATTGCGATATTATAACGTTTTTATACTCTTCACCTTTAAATTTTAAATTGTTTCAAGTACATTAAAATTGTCTCAAAATTAATATTCTGCAAATTGTCAACTATACTTTTCTGAATTTCAACAATTCAATTTCAATTGCAAAATTAATACTGTTGAAAGAGAAAGATGGAAAATTCAGCGGTCAACATGAGAATTGGAAACTCTAAAATTTTAACCAGTCAGAATTCAAACAATTTATTCAATTACCAAGGTCTCAATTTCATATCAAACAATTTTCATCTGTTTTGATTCTAAGTAACATATAATTTCTAACTTTTTAAATATAAATCGTTTAGCTTTCAACACTTCATTCAGAATCATTATTCATTCTTTGAATCTTCCAATCAAATATATTTGAAATGATTCATTCGTGAAAATCTTCAACTAAAAGTTTAAATATTATTACGTTGGAAATTTTTAAATATAATGCAAAAGAAGATCGCTATGCTTCCAATTTTTTAAATTGCACCATCTAAATTGGAAAAAAGCAGAAAATATTTGTATTTAACATTGAAACCAAACAACTCAGCAAATTTTGCAATTTTAAATGATTTGATAGTGTAACTAAATTACCATTTTCAATATGTATGTAATATTGTATCATTATTTTAGTTGGCTGAATTAATTTCCAGACGGGCAGGCTGTGCATGCTCAAGGCATAGAATCATTTTTGCAAGAAATATGTTTTTTTTTAAAGGATTTTAGACGACACGTATTTCACAAATTTAAAGAAAATTTCATTCTAAAGATGGGAGTTTTTGAACTTTCAAAACCTGTGATGCCCTTTATCAAGAATTTATCGAGAGGAAAAAATCGATATGTGCAGTATCTAAAACAACATAGAAATTTTAGATGTTCTTTTCTACTCTGATAGATCTTTTCATTCTAGTTTGAAAACTATATTAATATCATATATATTAATGTCAGATAGTTGCGCTTTTTTCCTGAAATTTTTAACTTTTTGGCACCCTTCACTTAGTGATGTGATAATCAATGCAAGTTAATGAAAATAGTTGTTTAAACAATTTACTATTTTTAAAAAATATCTCCTCTCAGATAAGTGTTAGAAAGTTCCGTTTTTTTCTGAAATGGTTGACTTTGCTTTGCCTTGTTATAGTTATGAACGAATACTATATAAACATGAGAGAAAAACATATTTTGAACAATTTTTTTTTTTTCGTGAGTATATTTTGCTGGGGGGGGGGGCTGATATCAAAATATGTTCAATTACAAATTTTTCTCCTACGCTCTGCAATGAACTTTTGGTTATGATTGAACACAAAATTGTTACAAGTCATATGCAGACCTAGTCCTCCCACCTACTCTATTTCATTCCTTGTTTGTGTCTAAAAATAATTCACTTAAAAAAGTAAAATATCATTTCAAAAATTATTTTTGTTGAGGTTTCTCTTGTTATTTGTTCATCACTGAAAAGTCAAAGCAAAATCAAGATTACAAAAAAAAAACTTTCTAGCATTACTCTTAGCACTTATCTGAGTGAAGATAGTTATAAACAATTAAAAATTATTTGAAAAATTATGTTCGTTGAACTGGCTTTAATTGAAAATTGAACACAAAATGAAAAATTAAAAACAAACTAGAATTGTCTAGCATTGTTTAAAAACCCCAAAAAATCATGATTAGCGCTAAAAACTCGCAAAACCCATTTTTTCACGCATGGGTTTTTTTGGGACCCTATAAAACAGACTTAGGTGGCTGATATTTAATAATGAATATATTTGACTTGTATTCTATGGCTATTTGTGAAGAGAAGTATTGAGTTTCAACTCCATTCAGCTAATATTGACGATTCTAAATAAAATGTACAAAAACGTCTCTTTTCCTGATCGGAAATACGTACTAAACTTCAAGGGCTTCCGACACCTCTGAATATCATTTTTTTTAAACCGAAAAAATGTATTTGTTGTGTGTATTGAAACAAATTTCCGGTAACAAATTTTGACCAACCTCAATTGTATATTGTCTCCGACGAGACGCATTTTCTCCGAGGAAGGTTCCCCCCCTTTCCCCTTCCGGAGCTAATATTAAAATATTTGCAACTCCAAATTTTTCTATTACGTTTTACAATAAACTTCTTGTTGTAATGTAAAACAAAACTTTCACAAGTCATTAAATGACCTAGTTCTACCACCTCACTAAGTTTAAAGTGGACAAAAAGTTAAAAATTTCAGAAGAAAACCGCAACTATCTGGCAATAATATAGATGAAGATAGTTATAAACAACAATAATTTGTTCGTACAATTATTTTTCCTCAAGTCAAATGATTATTAGGTCACTCCAGGTGAAAAATAGACAAATAATTGAAAATTTCAGAAAAGCAGCAACTTTCTACCATGAAGCAAAGATAATATCATTAGCAATAATAATAAATTGTTCGATCAATTATTTTTGTTAAATTTGATTGAATATCACTTTACTTTAATCAGATATTAGAAAAAAAGTCAAAAATGTTAGAGAAAACCGCAACTTTCTAGCATTTATCCAAGAGAAGATAGCTAATAACAATAGTAATTTGTTTAAACAATTTTTTCCTGAACCAAAATGAATATTAACTCATTTCAAGTGATAAGTGGACAAAAAGTTACAAGTTTTAGAAAAAACCGCGGTTTCTAGCATTATTGAAAGAGAATATCTTTAACAATAATAACAAATATGTTAAACAATTTTTTTATCAACATAAATTATGTATCAACTCGCTCTCATTGAAAATTGGACAAAAAGTGCAATTTAAAAAAAAAACGCGACTTTCGAACTCTATTCTAAGCGAAAAATGCTAAAAACAATGGTAAATTGTTTGAACAATTTATTTAGGCATATATAGTTGTCAGTATAAATTAGTATTTCATGTATCAGTAGAAATTTGAATTTAAAAAACCGCAAGCAAATCATAATTAGCGCCAAAAACGAATTTACGAGAGATCTCTGAAGCGACATATTATAATAAATAACTGTTTAAAAAATAATTTCTTCTAAACTAATGATATTTCGAATGAGCTTAGTTCTCTGATTATGAACCAATTGTCAGATCATATAGATACCTGGGAGACATGGACGCCAGGTAAGAATTCTACCTCCCAGACGTGGCAACACCGCTTGAGGTGAGTACGTATAACGTCTAACGCGCTTCCTTATATATAGAGGAGGTCACTTCGTACATCCAGTATCACAAATATATATAAATTCCAAAATGAAAAATTGTTACCCCTCTTTTGAGAAACCTGATCAGAAGGCCCCCCTCAACGTATATATGCATATAAATTTCAAATATTTTCACGGAAAAAAGCGGAGGCGAGAACGTAGGGTGAACTACACGGAGGTGACAACGTACAGTCTATACATATATATATATATATATAAGTTTCCACTCCTTCGACCATCCTTGCCCTCTCCATACTCTATTATATACTTCCCAAATCTCTTCTCTAACCCTTCTTCCGCCAAATTTCAACGCTTCATTCTCCATCCCATCCTCTCCTGTCGCCTTGTTTCTTTTTAACTTCTCAATTGCTTGATTCACCTCCTCTCTGGCCACCTAATTCCCACCTTCCATGCCTCCCTCCTTGATCTTTCTACTTTCGCCCTTCACCATGTTATCCACCTCTCCTAGCAATTTCTTGAAATATACAGTCCATTCATCCATACTAATCTCTTCATTGATTCCTTTCCATCCACTTATTTCTCTATTAATCACCTCCCATTCCCTTCCTTCCTTTATTGCTTTCTCTACCTCCTCCATGTACATCGCCTTCTCCTCTTGTCGTTTTACATCCAGTTATTTCTCGTGTTCCCTTTTCCTTTGATTATAGTCCTTTCTGTCTTTAACGATAACTTCATACGGTGTTTGCTCTCTACACCTCCTACCATCATCTCTTCCCCCTTCTTTCTTCCGTATATTCTCTTAGCTTATCCACTCCCCATTTGCCCAACTTTGCATTCTTCCCTGTTGCCACCTCCTTCTTCCTTCCCTTTCTTCTCCAATTCCCGCATTTCAACGTTGCAATGACCGGGGAGTGTTCTGACCCTATTGCGCCCCCACTTCCATTCTTTACAACAGCGTCCTTATCCTTTCCTCGGCCAAAATGTAATTTATTACTGTTTCCCCTTTTCCTGTGAACGTTATCTCACCTTCCTCACCCCCTTCCGAATTCCTATTACAAATGAACCATCCTGCTTCTCCCAGAATTTCTAACAGAGTCCTACCCTCCTGGTCCACCTGTTTGTGTTTCGATTTTCTCCTGAAAGTCTCACTGTCTTCATACCATATTTCCCCTCCCTGTTCCCCATCCAAACATTCAGATCACCTCCTATCAACACCAATTCGTCATCCTTTTTCACCACCCATTTCCTAATCACACTTCAACCTTCTTCTTCTCCCCTTCTTCTGTAAACGCAAACTATCCTCACCTTTCTTCTTCTTATCCCCACCATTCTCGTCATTACTCCATCCGTTTCCTCAAATCCCATTTCTATTCTCTTTTCTCCCATCAATTCATTCCTCACTCCTGACACCATACCCCCTTTCTTTCTTCCCTTTACCTTCTCTTTCTTTGCCTCTCGCATCTGACGACCCTGAATTTAGCTATACATATAGATTTTAAAATTGGGGAATTTATTTAAACAAAACTAATTGTCCTATTGAAAACCCAAAAACATATCTGGACTCATCTTAGCCATATCTCTAGGAGATTTTCGAATTAGGCAAAAAAATGATTTTTAAACAATTAAATTGTTATAAAACCATTCGGAACTCAATATAAACAAATGTATAAGTCCGAAAATTGTTTCAAGCATATTAGTAGATACTTCAATCAAATGCCCCCCGGAGATTTTTTATTCACAGCGAAAAAATAATTATTTAAACAAATAAAATGTTTATAACCATTTTTGACGTTTTTGGTCGTTTAATTTATAATGATGTAAACTAACACTAAATAAACACAAACTAAATAAAGATAATACTATTGTCAACTGTAACGAACCAATAATAGTAACCAATTAATCAATTGAGCATTGTTCATATCCCCTTCACTGTCACTGAATACCAAAAAACCCTTTGAATATGGATTTCCATATTCGGACATATAGTTGGAACGAACTAATAGTCCCAGGAAAAATGTAAAGGTATCATCGGATACGTTTCGGCCATATCTCTTGGAGATTTTTAATCATGAAAAAAAATATTATTTGAACAATCATATTGTTTATAATGTTTATAATTTGTTTAAACAATGATTGAACAATAATTTGTCACAAATGA
>CAKNYM010046716.1:0-14643 GCA_932195095.1 Andricus curvator
TCCAACCGAGCAAGTCACGCCTACCCCGAAAGGGAAATGGCTTAATGGTATAATAATAAAAAAAATTCAATTTATTCAGAAAAAAAGGATCTCTCTCTTTTCACTCCACTGGGATTCGAACACCAGATCAACTGATTTCCGGTCAGGTGCTCTAACCAACCTTTTTTTTCTGAATAAATTGAATTTAATAAATTTTAATTTATATCTCCATCTAGTCTGTGATGACGAAATAATTTTTCTGTATTAGAGGATTTAACTTTGATCGATATTGTAGATTTCCATTATTCACAAATGTGTGATTGGATTTCTCAACGGATCGATAATTACCTTCTCCGATGATAATGCAGATTCGTACTTAAATATTGAATGTGTAACACCTTGCTAAATTAGCGTATATCAGAAAAACAGAATCTTTCTCTGATCTCTCTGTAGCTCAATTGGTTAGAGCACCTGACCGGAAATCAGTTGATCTGGTGTTCGAATCCCAGTGGAGTGAAAAGAGAGAGATCCTTTTTTTCTGAATAAATTGAATATAGGAATAATTCTAATTGTGTTAAAAAATGTTTACAAGTTCAGACAAAATTTCAATAATAATGATTTAAAATTTCTTATGTCCTAAAATTAGTTTTAAGAATAAAAATTAAAAACTGAAATGAAACTTTTTTTTCGTAATATTCAATAAGTGATTAAAACATAAATCATCAAAACTCGTACACATTTGATTGAAACTGTTTGAAATTGAGTACACATGCAAAGTATAATCAGCGAATGCCTGCAAAATAATAAAAAGTTGAAAATGACCTTTTGTTTAATAATATCCAATTGAAAATTAAGGCCGAGCGGTAACCACATTTTTCTACTTTCGGAGACAAAAAGTATCGAGGCAACTTCAGATTTAAAACAGCTTCCAGCGAGAAAGTTGTTCTATATAGTTCAAAGAAAATGTCTGGAATATTTTAGATAAATTCATTAAAAATTGACTGAAATGTGTACTTTGTAAAATAGTACGAGAGACGGGTGAGTTATTGGATTTGAGAGCTCAACTGTACCTACGATAATGATAAAATGTTTTTCATTTATAATTTTTTTTTTCTTAGTTGTACGTACATTATTCAGATTTTTTCACGAGTGCAGAAAGATAAGTATGAGAGTAGAGAATGTATAAGTACAAAATCAAATAATGTAAAAAATGTTCCGGCACATTTTATTATAATTCTAAGAAAATAATTATTGTATGCGAAGGACATGATCTGTACATTTTTATTTGTGTATTTATTAATAAGTTCACGTGTTTGCTATTGTTACAATTTAAAAGCAAATATTATTCAATAAATGCTCACATATTGCAATAATAATGACTATTGTAATTAATCATTCTAAGAAAAGAATTATTCCTCTGATGGGCGAATCAACAAATTTCTAATGGGGTCGTTCAAATAAAAATTCTTTTGTTCTTAAATTTTAACTTAAAATATTAAAATACAAAGTTTCGAATAAAAAACGTATCGGTGGATATTTCCTTTCACGAAAATATTGAAACAAAGTGAATAGCCAGAATAGAGTTCGGAAAGACCATTCCAGGTATAAGGGTTCTAAATTTTTTGCAATTCGACTCATGTACACGGCACACTCTCTTCACCTACCCCACTCACACAGATTAGGCATGAAGCACTGGTTCGTGGCACTAGCGCCACGCGTTGCATCAATCTGCCCGCTGCTGTCGCCTCTATACCTACCTTCCCTCTACACTTTCGTAAACCACGCCCCTTTTATGGTGCTTTCACACCTCTGCCTCCCCTCCAGGGTAGCGTTCAGGTTTCTCACCAAGTGCACTCGTCGGGTGAACCTGTAAAGGGGCGTGGTTTACAAAAGTGAACGACGAAGTGCCATGTTCTTTGAACGGGTGCATGTGAAAGGGTTTGGCGAGAATATAAAAATTGTCATGTTATGTTCACATATAACAACATAATATGTTTTATGCCCCTTCATTATATGATAATGGAGAGGCAGCGAAAGAAAATTATTGTTGCTGTAGTGGTGCATTCATACCTTTCCGTCCGAATGGTGCGGGCAGAAAGTCCATGAGATTGAAAGAGATAGAGAGCGGAAAATTAGACAAGAGTAGTCTCTATCTCTTTTACTCTCATGACTTTTCTGCCGGCACCGGTCAGAAGGACAGAGGTATAAATGCACCATAATTACATCGAACGATGATGTTTACAACAATCTTAGAAAGTGATGATGAAGATAGTGACTATGAGGTGGAAATTGGAATTGTGATGGAAATTTCGATGAAAGTGCGAGGCCCAAGGGAAACGCCAGTTAGCATAATAGGATTTGCTACTATGGGATTTTAGTCTTCTCCTGAAATAACGAGGTGTTTCCCGGGCGCGCAATCCATATCCGTATACTTATTTACATTCTTCACAATTCACTCTGCTGTTTACCGCGGGTTTTATACAAGTTTCATTTCAAATATGCCCAAGTTTCCAACTTCCCGCTAATTCTTCCCGCCAATTTCAGTGTTCACTCGCATTCACCTACCTTTTTTCAACGGGTGAAAAAGTCACCCCTCGAGTGACCCCCACCCGTCACTCTGTTGATTTCTGAACGGTTCACCCGGCTCGATCCGCCATGCCTGTGAAGATAGCACCCCAAATTTGGAATATACAATTTATTTTGTTTGTAATCGTTTGTCGGTCGTTTGACGGCGTTTGTAGGTCAACTTTCGGCATTTGACGGTAAAAATTGTAAAATTTATTGCTATTTCAAGTTTGGGGTGCCAACTTCACACTAGCAATTAAGATATGTTTGCTAGCGCTCTAATTTTTAATATTTTTCAAAACTTTTTTGTGCAATCGTTTGTCGGGCGTTTGTCGGTGTTTGTTGACCAACTTTCGACGTTTTTTGTTCAAAATTGAAAAAGATATTGAATTTTGAAAAATAGCTTGCACTCGGTTAGCGCGCAACTGTTTCAGCGCAGGCGGTATTCGCGTACTTGTCATTGGCGCGAAAATTTAAAAAGCGAAGAATGACAAATATGTAAAAGTTTCTTATTTTTGCCTCATCAGGTTAAATATGTATAATTGAGTAGACTTGCGTAAATATTCTCTTTGCAAGTGCATTTTTTGTACCGGCTATGTAACCTAAGTGCATTAATTTACCGGAGTGCTTATGATTATAATATCTTATACCCACAATACCTTTTATTCCTATTAGTATTAGTGTTTTCATGGAGTTTATGAAATACATTATGAAATAATAAATTACTATGATCTTTTGAAAAAGGAATATATATATATATATATATATATATATATATATATATATATAATTTTTAAAACCAGGTTGAACAACCACCGCAGGGCTCCACAAGGAGCAACTGCCATCTATGAAAATGACAATAGTTCCCAGTAGTACCGCGGTAAATCACACATATGGCCACGTCTCACGAGCGTGATATGGGTGGTTACAGGGTATGTCAAAATCACAATGACAGCCCGGTGAAACCCTCGTGTGTCTTGAGGACACAGAGTGACCCGATGATGACAATTATTTTCATTAATTATTTGATATGTATATAAACATGAAAATCATTACGATGATGACAATTATTTTGATTAATTATTTGATATGTATATAAACTTGCCAACGGCGATACCACGCTGAAAACACAAGTTCTCGTAAGATCACTGAAGTTAAGCATTGTTGGGCGCGGTTAGTACTTGGATGGGTGACCGTTCAGGAATACTGCGTGCTGTTGGACCGTCGTGGGTGTGGTGGGCCCACATTGGTAGTAAATATCCACCTAGAAACACTACCCGCTTCGGGTAGTGAGGCAATGAACTTTCGAGTTCGAACTGCTAATCAATGTATGTATGTATGTATATAAACTAATTTTAAGAATAGACTAATACTAAATATAATCCGAATGCAGTAATGATTTGCTTTTTTAAAAGATTATATTGATTCATTATTTTCGAATCCATTTTATGAACTCCAAGAAAACACTAATACTAATAGGAAAAAAGGTGTTTGGTATATTGACTGGTAAAAAATAGGAAGAAATTTGAAATTAACTAAGAGGTCGCCCACAAATTACGTAACGTCTCCGTCCTACTTGCTTATATTATTTTACTATTAGGGTGGAGTCTCATGGCTCAAAGAAAGTTGTATGAAAAGAGATTTGGTCTCACTGATATTGGGATCTGAAATCATGACGTCACAGCGTCACGTGATAGGCTATATGGAGGTAACAACCGGGTCACTTTACCTCTAATACATGCGATGCGAAGGGTTTTTAATTTATTTTGCAATTACTCCGAAGAACTGGGAGTCAGTATCTGCAAAAATGGTTAGAGTAGGCATTTTAAGATAGGACAAAAAAATTGTGCACGCTGGACATGTTATAAATTTAGAAAATATATAAATTATAAGTTGATGGAATCATCATCCAGTGTATTGTTTTCGTGAAAAATGGTTTGTTTTTATTATTTAAGGAGAGGGTTGAACATGGCTAGGTAGTCTTACTTTAGAAACTGAATTTAAAATATATTCTAAAGGAATATGAATTACGCTTTTTTTTGTGAAAATGTCAGACCCTCTCATAACGTACAAAAAAGTGGCTTCCATCTAGTTTTTACGATAAATACGTTGGACACCTATCTTTGAAAAGTGGACAATTTTCTATTTGTAAGTGCGTTTTAGTACACTTTTCACATAAAAATACCTTAATAAAGTAGAAAATGAGATTTAACTTAAAATAATATAAATGAGTGATATAAGGAACATAACGCAATCTTAGGTTATGTGTTCAATAATAACGACGATAATAATTCATCATTTGTATAGCAATTGGGTACAATTGCTTATTTTAATTTGTTCCTCACATGTGTTATTATATTAAAGTAAAAGAAAATAGTAGCATCCAGTTAGAAAATCATTATTTTTTAAAGATATATCTCTAATGAAGACAAGGGAAAAACGCTTTTTTTCAACTTTATGAGACACAAATACACGAATCCAAACTTGTCTTCTGGTGCTACTTGTTGAGTCGCAACAACTAAATTTGTTTTTGTTTTATATACTTTCTTTTAATTTTATATCCTTTCTAAATGTGTCTTTGCTCTTAAACTCATATTTTGCTTTTAATCTTCTCTTCTCGAATTTCGGCACGTTTCGACAATTTCTACTGTTCCTCGTACACCTTTGTCAATTTATTACTTCTCGTCTCTCTATTCATTAACATTTGCAAGAATGGCCTTGCAAGGGCAATTTAGCTATATCTTTGAAAATCTTCGAAATTCCCATAATAAAATTGTACAGCCCTTTTACTTTGCCAACAAATTTAATCTTAGGAAATTTATGATGTACTTGCAGCTGTTGAGTGAAAACCTAAATTTTGGAAAGACCCATTACAAGGGCCTCACCCTCATCTCCCACTACTCGATTTCCATGATTTCCATTTCACGCCTACGCCTCCCACCTCGCACTTCCTCGACCAATCACGACCTTCGACGTCATCAGTTCTCCCAATTTGCCAAATTTTCCAATTTTCGCACCCTTCCCTTTACTTTGTCATCGATCGTCACTCATTAATATTTTCGTCGTTATACTGAACTCATTTCCTCTCAAAAACTTCACTTATATTTCACTTCGTAGAAACTTTACAAATTTATACAGTCCATTTTACATTTTACTTGTATGTATACATCTTTATTTATATTACTTAAAATATATGTATTAAACATACAAGGTGTTGTTCGTGTTTTTATTCATTAAAAATACCGCGAGTGATTTCAATTCGCACCAAATTAAAAATGATCAAAAAACATTTTGGTCCAATCGAGCCAGATAGTTTACCGCGTGTAATAAATATCTCGAATCACGCCGCGTAAAAACTGTTTAAGAAATCTCGGAACTACTGAAGTGAAATTTGAACTGCAACTTTCGTCGTAATTGTGAAGTGAACAGTGATCTTCGAATCTCTATCGCTGTTGTGTCACTGAAGTGAAGTGGAGTTTGAAATTGAACTCTTGTTTCTTGTGCTTTATGCCTTTTTCGATCTTACACAAAATTAATTGAAATTGAACTTTTGTTTCTCGTGCTCATTGCAATTTCGATCTCGTTCAAAAGTAAATAAAGTTGAACTGTCGTATCTCGTGCTTATGCAATTTCGATCTTGTACAAAATAAAACTGAACTGTCGTATCTCGTGCTTTATGCAATTTCGATTTTGTACAAAATCAAATAAAATTGAACTATCGTGATCTCGTGCCTTAGTGTAAATTTGGTGTCACGTGTGATTAAAAGTGAACCATAAACTATAAAATGAATACAGTGTAGATCTTCGTAGCCGCTGTTACTTATTCAACATTGTCGACAAAATTGGGTTGACTGGAACTTCATCGAGGAACATCGAGAATCAACACATGTTGCAGCATCCACCGTTCCAGAGCACATCTAAAGGGTAAGCAAGTTTCTTGGTACCACCAATTGTCCTATTTGTGTTTCCTCATTTTCCTCGTATATTTTATTCTTATTGTTCTTGTTAATGATTTGTCCAAACTTTCGAAATGGCTAAAAAGGAAATGAACTTAAAACTAAACTCACCAATGCAAAAAGGAAAATAACGAATTTTGCTAAGTTTATCGACGGATATACCGCTGAACATGATTTCCCCGCTCTAGAAAAAAGAAAAAACGACCTTGAAAGGGAGTTTGAAGAATTTAACCAATTTTACACAGAATTAGAAATACTTTCGTCTGATCCTACCCACGCGGAAGCTCGTACGGAATACGAAGACAAATTTTATGCCGCATTCGGCAAAGCTAAATCATTTTTAAATGAACGTTTATCGAAACCGCCCAACGCCCCGTCATCTTCGCAAAGCATCGGGCGCGAAACTCTTTCAAATTCCGTCCGAAATCCGAAAAAGTCTTTACCGCGAGTCAATTTACCAACTTTCAGTGGATCCTATGAGACCTGGTTGGGTTTTCATGATCTGTTTAAATCTCTCGTCGATGACGATGATGAAATACCAGATATTGAAAAACTATATCATCTAAAAGGTTCACTGAAAGACGAGGCCGCGGAAATTATCGCCTCCATAGAACTATCATCAGAAAACTACAAAGTCGCTTGGGGTCTGCTAAAAGAGCGCTATGATAATCGAAAAATTATTCGTCAAACACACGTGAAAGCCTTATTAAATTTACCTTACCTCTCGAAAGACTTTCCGGTTCGCTCATTACTTGATAAAATACAAAAACACGTCAGGGCACTTGAAGCCTTAAAAGAACCCGTTGAAAAATGGGATACTCTTTTGGTGGAAATAATAAAACAAAAATTAAATTCCTTTATACGCGAAAAGTGGGAAGATTCCAGCTGCGAATCTGACAAACCCACCTACAAAGAAATGTTTACTTTCCTTCAACGTCGCGCGCAGTTTGAAGACACAAAATCGGATCAAACTCAGGGACGATCCCATAGTTTATCAGATAAAAAACCTTGTCAATTTCGTCCAAATAAACACACTCAGCAAGCATTCGCAGCCTCAACTACAAAACCTACTTGTTCACATTGTCAGGGAGAGCATGCAATATATAACTGTGGAACCTTTAAAAAACTTACACCACAAGAGCGCTTTGAAGCCATAAAAAAGGCCGCTCTTTGTATTAATTGTTTTCGGTCGAATAATCGTGTTTCTGACTGCAGTAACAGTCCTTGTCGCAAGTTTGGTAGAAAGCATCACACACTTTTACATTTCGAAAAAAGAAAATCTAGAGATTCCGGCGAAACGGAGCCCGCCGCTCAAAGCCAATCTGTCCTCAATCTCCATGCTCGTGTTTCTTCCGAAGGTTTGTTAGGTACTGCAATTGTCGATTTAGTCAATGCTCGAGGAAAATCAAAAACGTGTCGAGTCTTTTTAGATTCTGGCTCACAAGCCAACTTTATTACTGAGGCCACAGCTTCTTTCTTGGAATTGACTAGAAAGCCAGTCGATGTTTCGGTCTCGTGTGTCGATAATATTTCCACGGAAATAAAACACTCAGTTTCGTTGACAGTAAAATCGCGATTCAGCAAATATTCAAAAAATCTCGAATTTTTCGTTCTGAATCAAATCTCGAAAAACATGCCAACTATCGCAATAAATCGGTCTAGTTTCGAAATCCTAAAAAATATAACTCTCGCAGATCCTGACTTCCATAAACCATCGGAAATCGATGCTCTTATCGGGGTTAAACTATTCTTTAAATTGCTATGCGTAGGTCAAATCTCGTTAAAGAATCATCCTGATGCCGTGCTTCAAAAAACGCATCTCGGCTGGATAGTGGCGGGAGAGATAAGTAGTTGCTCATTAAAGAACACTGTTCAGTGTAATTTTACAACTCACTCAACACCCTTAGATGCGAATCTCACTAAGTTTTGGGAAATGGAGGAAGTTCCTTCTAAAAAACTGCTATCCCAGGAGGAGCAGGCGTGCGAAAATCATTTCAAAACTAATACTCAGCGTAATTCTGAAGGTCGCTATGTCGTTAGATTACCTTTTAATGAAAACAATGAAAAATTAGGAGACTCGCACTCCATGGCTCTGCGTCGCTTTAACCTGTTAGAAAAGCGTTTCGACAAGAATCCTCAATTAAAAGAGAATTACTGCAATTTTCTAAATGAATATAAAACTCTAAACCACTTGTCGTTCATAAAAAATAAACATCTCGTTGAACCCGGTTTCTACCTTCCTCATCACGCTGTAATAAAAGAGGACAGCATAACCACAAACATTCGCGTTGTTTTCGACGGATCCGCAAAAACGTCATCGGGCGTATCCTTAAACGAATCGTTAATGGTCGGTCCTACAATTCAGGCGGACCTCTTTACGCTTTTAACTCGATTTAGATCTCACACATATGCTCTTACCGCCGACATTGAGAAAATGTACCGGCAGGTTCAAGTGCATCCAGATGATACCCTATATCAAAAAATCCTATTTCGTGAAAATCAAAACGATAACATAAAAGAGTTTTCTCTCGATACCGTCACATACGGTACCTCTTGCGCCCCCTTCCTCGCTATTCGCGCTCTGCACCAATTAGCCGATGATGAAGGGGCGAAGCATCCTATCGCAGCAGCCGTGCTGAAAAAAGACTTTTATGTTGATGACTTGTTGACTGGTGCGAAAACGCACCAAGAAGCCGCATTCCTTCGCGATGTCATGACTGCACTCTTGCTTAAAGGTGGGTTTCCTCTTAGAAAATGGGCCTCAAATGACCCTTCGTTAGTGCCTGATAATGCAGACAATCCATGCAGTACCCACATGTCCCTTGATCCAAATTCCAATGTAAAAACGTTAGGAATTCAATGGAACTCTCGTAAAGACTCAATTTTTTACAAGATCGATCTTTCTGATTTCTCGAATCTCGCGACCAAACGCTCTATTTTGTCGCAAGTCGCCAAATTATTCGACCCGTTAGGACTTCTCGGCCCAGTTATCGTAAAGGCAAAAATACTAATTCAACTTCTCTGGAAGGCTGCAGTCCAGTGGGACAGTTCAATTCCTGTAGAAATTCAGACTATGTGGCTGCAATTTAAAGAGCAATTACCGCTTTTAGGTCAGGTTAACTTTAATCGTTTGATTATCGCGCCTAATTCAGTTGAAGTTCAAATGCATGGCTTCTGTGACGCAAGCGAAAAGGCGTACGGAGCTTGCGTTTACTTACGTTCAACCGACACTCAAGGCAAGCATCATATTGCACTAGTTTGCTCGAAATCCAGAGTCGCTCCCGTGAAACCCGTGACGTTGCCGCGCCTAGAGTTAAGCGCGGCACTTCTGCTCGCACGCTTATGCACCGTAGTCAAGCAAGCACTTGACGCTAAAATCAGACAAATTCATTTGTGGTCAGACTCCACAATAACATTGCATTGGATAAACACAGAGCCTTACTTGTTGAAAACTTTTGTTGACAATCGAGTCGCGGAAATACAAAATCTTGCAACTACTTGTGAATGGCGGCACGTGCCTACTCAGGACAATCCCGCAGACCTAGTATCGAGAGGCCTTACATCTCAAGACTTTTTAGACGGACGTCTTTGGAAAAACGGCCCTCAGTGGCTCTCGTTTGAAGAAAATCTTTGGCCTCAGGAAAAAATCCCTTTAATTGAGATTCCAGAAAAACGCACAATTATCGCCCACGCTATTTGCACTAAAGAAAATTCAATCGATCCGACACTTATCGAAAGGTGTAGTTCCTTCAGGAATCTTAAATTAGTTTTCGCGTATGTCCTGCGATTTGTTTACAACGCGAAAAATCCTAAGAAAAAATACACCGGTCCCCTCACCATACTTGAAATCGAAGCTGCTAATCGTGCTATAATTATCGCAACACAACTCGCCACATTTAACAAAGAAATTTACTGCTTAAAGAACGGATATGACCTTGACAAAAAAGTCGATTAATTCCTCTAAAACCATTCTTAGACAATTACGGAATCCTCAGAGTAGGTGGTAGATTAATACACGCTGTGTTACCCGAAGAACAAAAACACCAAATTTTATTGCCTCCCAATCATCATGTAACTCGACTTATCATACGCGAAGAGCATGAAAGGCTCAAACACGCAGGAACCCAGGCGACTTTGTACTCCGTTCGAGAACTTGTTTGGCCTTTAAACGACCGCAATATCACGCGTTTTATTGTACACAAATGCGTTCGATGCTTTCGCGCAAAACCACGGGGGGTGGATTACATAATGGGTGATCTGCCAGAAGAACGCGTATCTTGCTCTCGTCCATTCCTTAACGTCGGCGTCGACTTCTGTGGTCCATTGTACGTTAAGGAAAAACGATTTCGTAATCGTAATAGACTCAAAGTTTATGTCGCCATTTTTGTTTGTTTAAGCACGAAAGCAGTGCACTTAGAACTTGTCAGCGATCTGACCACGGAGGCATTTATTGCCTGCTTAAAGAGACTTTTTTCTAGACGAGGAATGTCAAAAAATATCCATTCGGACAACGCAACAAATTTTGTAGGTGCTAATCGTGAACTCATCGAGCTCTATACATTTTTCCAATCGGCAGAACACAATGAAACTGTGAAAGAATATTTGAGTCAGCAAAAAATTACTTGGAATTTTATCCCTCCCAGGTCACCGCATTTTGGCGGTATCTGGGAGGCAGCAGTAAAATCATTTAAACATCATCTCTCTCGCACAGTTGGAGATACATTATTAACTTTTGAACAACTTGAAACTTGTGTTATCGAAATTGAAGCCATATTGAACTCTCGTCCTCTGTCTCCCATGTCATCCGATCCCAATGATCTACAGCCCTTGACTCCTGGTCATTTCCTAATTGGTGGTCCTCTAACGAGCTTCCCTCAGATGGATTTCAAGAACACTGACTCCAGTCGCTTCTCTGCCTGGCAGCACGCGCAAAAGTTGCGCCAACATTTTTGGACTCGATGGCAGAGAGAATATCTGCATCAATTAACTGTTCGCAGCAAATGGCTATCTATCTCTAACCATTGCATCAAACTGGGAACTATGGTTGTTATCAAGGAAGACAACCTTCCGCCCCTCCAGTGGAAACTCGGGCGTATCGTCGCTACTCATCCTGGTCAAGATGGCATCATCCGGGTAGCTACAGTGAAGACCGATACGGGAGAGTACAAGCGTTGTATTAAAAAACTGTGTCCTCTTCCTATCGAACCTTTTTCTCAAGCTAACGAAGGAGTGGAGAAATCCTCACAATGATTCTGGCTTAGAATCAATTTAGATTTAACTTACGTTGCGATATGTATTTACCTTAACATTCTTCTACTCCCGGGCCATTGATATGCGCATGTGTTTTTTATTTTAGATATCTATGAATGTATTCTGTTGTTGAACGTGTTCGTTCAAAAGGGGCCGGCATGTTGAGTCGCAACAACTAAATTTATTTTTGTTTTATATACTTTCTTTTAATTTTATATCCTTTTTAAATGTGTCTTTGCTCTTAAACTCATATTTTGCTTTTAATCTTCTCTTCTCGAATTTTGGCACGTTTCGACAATTTCTACTGTTCCTTGTACACATTTGTCAATTTATTACTTCTCGTCTCTCTATTCATTAACAGATGCAAGAATGGCCTTGCAAGGGCAATTTAGCTATATCTTTTAAAATCTTCGAAATTCCCATAATAAAATTGTACAGCCCTTTTACTTTGACAACAAATTTAATCTTAGGAAATTTATGATGTACTTGCAGCTGTTGAGTGAAAACCTAAATTTTGGAAAGACCCATTACAAGGGCCTCACCCTTATCTCCCACTACTCGATTTCCATGATTTCCATTTCACGCCTACGCCTCCCACCTCGCACTTCCTCGACCAATCACGACCTTCGACGTCATCAGTTCTCCCAATTTGCCAAATTTTCCAATTTTCGCACCCTTGCCTTTACTTTGTCATCGATCGTCACTCATTAATATTTTCGTCGTTATACTGAACTCATTTCCTCTCAAAAACTTCACTTACATTTCACTTCGTAGAAACTTTACAAATTTATACAGTCCATTTTACATTTTACTTGTATGTGTACATCTTTATTTATATTACTTAAAATATATGTATTAAACATACAAGGTGTTGTTCGTGTTTTTATTCATTAAAAATACCGCGAGTGATTTCAATTCGCACCAAATTAAAAATGATCAAAAAACACTACTTAAATTTCTTATTCATTATATTGCTTTAAACTGAACGAAATATTAATATAATAATAATTATTATTATAAAATTTAAATGAATTATGTAGCAAAATCCGGCCAACGAATTAAAAAAAAGCCAACGGCGATACCACGCTGAAAACACCAGTTCTCGTAAGATCACTGAAGTTAAGCATTGTTGGGCGCGGCTAGTACTTGGATGGGTGACCGTTCAGGAATATTGCGTGCTGTTGGCCCGTCGTGGGTGTGGTGGGCCCACATTGGTAGTAAATATCCACCTAGAAACACTACCCCACGAAGGAATAGTAAGGAGGAGTATCCCTGTAAGTGGGGAGTGGGACCAGCGACGTCCAAGAATTCGTTAATGCTTGCCACGAATGAAAACTCGTATGCACGGTCGTGCACATGCGCACTGGCGGTTGCCATGCCAACGATGTCAATACGTGTTTGAAGTTTCGAACTTGTGTTTTGTTTGTAATATTTCTGTGCTGCCGGTTTAGTAAAATAAAATTGTGAATGTGAATGCTTCAATAAAATGCATTAATTAATTATAGAATTTCAATGAAACTTCGTCAGAAGATATAGTATCCTTGCTGAAACGTTCTACTAACAAAAGTAATGAACATTTTTTGTCAGTTTTCCATTTAATTAAGATTATCTACTGTAAATCATTATCTACTGTAGGGTGGTTTCTCCTATATTATTTTTTACATTTTCATTATTATAAAATAATAATCACATGCAATTATTTAATGCTCATAAAATATAAAAATTTTGCACATATTAACCTACAATATTTTGTTCACTGAAATTAACTTTATCCCTTACTTACGTAATCCATAAATGATTATAATAATGTTATTGTAGTACTTACACTTTCTAGATCCTTTTCGTATTTTTCATGCCATTTTCCTTCTCGATTTTAATTCGAGATGTCAAAATATAATGTAGGGGAGTGGGTATAACACGTGACTGCGAAAACAGCTCTGCGCATGTGCACGACCGTGCATACGAGTTTTCATTCGTGGCAGCATTAACGAATTCTTGGACGTCGCTTGTCCCAACCCTGCTCACCAAACACATAGGGTGATACCACTACTTACTATTCTTTCGTGCACTACCCGAATCGGGTAGTGAGGCAATGAACTTTCGAGTTCGAACTGCTAATCAATGTATGTATGTATGTAGCAAAATCCGACCCCGTTATTTTAGTACTACATTTGGCCGCCAGTTAACGTATTGTTGTATTTCAGATCCCAATATATGTTCATCCCACTGCTGAATTCGATCGGATCTCTCTTTCTACCATGTAAGATAGACAACGAAGTGCGTTCGAGTTCAAAACGGTGGTTTCGAAATCTCTCTTTCTATTGTATGAGGTAGACAGAGAGAATTTGACAGTTTCGAAACGATAAGTATAAAACGTCGGCGTAAAACAGAAACTCATGAGAGTGAAAGTGACAAATAGATCTGTCTGTCTCTATTACTCTCATGAGTTTCTGGTTTACGCCGAAGTTTTTCTGCCCACATAGGACGGCACCTAGCCTTGCTGTTCGAACACCATAAAACTCTTTGATGTTGTTGCAACTCTAAGAAAGATGAAAAGCCTGCTGTTAAGCATCCAAACTCGGTATTTACTATTTTTTAAATTAAAAATATTTCTTTAAAGTATACATTATAATAAGTAGGTATGCAAAATAGCTTCAGAAAAAAATACAATAAATTTTAAGAAAATTTAATAAATCCTCCTCCCATGTACCGAAAAGAGCGGTTCTATTTTAAATCAATAAATACTATCAATAGTAGTACACGCAGAAACTATTGGTTGTACAATTTGGCATTATAATATTGATCTTTATAAGAGTTCGATGGCAATCTAGGATATAGCCGAGATTCCGAGAAAATAGTATTATTGCCACAGCGATACGAAGAAATACTTTTT
>CAKNYM010046717.1:14814-28936 GCA_932195095.1 Andricus curvator
AAAGATATAAAAGATTTCAAGGATTTCAAAGATTTTACAAAAATTTCGAAAGATTCCAAAAGATTTCATGAAGATTTCACAAAGATTTGAAATACTTCAGAATCTTTCAAAAAATTTCACAAACAAAGATTAAAGAAATATTTAACAAATATTTTAAAGATTTCATAAAGAATTCGAAATATTTCAAAAAAATTCACAAAGCTTTCAAAAATTTCAAAAATATAAAAAATTTCAAAGATTGTACACAAATTTTAAAAGATTCCAAAAGATTTCATGACGATTTCACAAACCTTTTAAATACTTCAGAATATTTCAACGAATTCACAAAGATTTCAAATGATTTCACAAATATTTTAAAGATTTCGTAAAGAGTCCAAAACATTTAGAAAATTTTACAGAGTTTTCAAAATTTCCAAAGATTTCAAAGATTTTACAATAATTTAAAGAGATTCTACAAGATTTAACACAGATTTCACAGAAATTTCAAGATTTCACAAAGATTTTAAAAAATTTCAAAGATATAAAAGATTTCAAAAATGTCAAGGATTTCAAACACTTTACAAAGATTTAAAAATATTCCCAAAGATTTCACAAAGATGACTTACGTTCGCAAAGAATTAAAAATTAGTCGTATTTGTGGTTGTGCTTTCGTTGGAAATGTTTGGCCAATAAAAAATTAAATGTCCTGGAAAAGCTTGATTTCTTGACCTGGAAAATCTGGAAAAGACCTTGAATTTTGTTCCTAAGAATCGCTAGACACCCTGTAGTAAAATTATGACTATTGTTTGTAATTATTGTACACTAAATATTTTTTTTTCAGAAAAGAGGACAGTACAGTATTTCCCTTCTCCTTGCCAATCACGATAGCAAATCTGTTGAACTTTGTCTTGGCAAATTTGGAGGGAGATTCTCACGTGGAAGCCCTGGTCAACATTTGTCAAGTTGGGGCTGGTGAACCGCCAAAAGACTGTGTTTTTCGAATTCGGTGGCTCTGTTTAGATATAATAGAAGATCTTTTACGTGAATACAGAAAATTGCGTCGGCACGAGTCTCTTTTAGGAAAGAGAGTTGCCAGTGATAGACGCAGAGTGATTTTGCTCAAGTTGGAAGTCGTAAAAAGTGTTTTCCTGATTCTCGAAACTACCAACGACTTGTCCAAAGACGAACTCAAGGTAAACTTGATTCGTGAAAAGTTTAAAATTTATTACAGGACAATGTCGTCTTTAGATGGGAACATTAGAAAAGTGACTATTAGACCTAAGAGTAATTTAGTGAAGGACGAGTTGTGATATTTACCTCATTGGAGGAATAATTATATGTCGTTGAAAATTACTATTATCATTTTTATTTTCTATTTAATAGGATTGAGTTTCGGAGAGTCTGTAAATTTTTCAAATAATCTAGCGGGACAGAGATTCAGTCAAGAGAATTAATATTTTGAGCAGAAAATTGCAGGGTGGCCACTGGATCGGAAAATGGCATTTTTTTGAAACCAAGAAAAATCGGGAAATTACAGGGAAATTTCTTTTATGATCGGGAATTTTGCAAATTTTCAGAAGGAAAATGTATCCAATCACTTGAAATATCGCATGATATAATGCAGTTTAAAATAGGATTGATTTCAACTTTTGTATTAAATGTTAAAAGTTCAGTTGTTAACTTTTTTCCAACCTGAAATCACTCAGCTTACAATGCCTAATTGTAAAATCTTTAACCTTACAAATTTTCCATTTTCGGTCTTTATTTTTAAACCTTTTGAAAAAAAAACGTTTCAAGTTGATTATCTGTAAATATAAACTAATTAATGATTTTTAAATTTGAACTGTAGTTTGAGTATTAACAATCAATTATTTTTGATTCTGAATCTGTTGAAAATTAAACAATTTACAGAATTTAGCGTTAAAAATTGAAGTTTTCTAATTCCAAAGCCTTAGCAGTTAAACAAATATAAACGCTTGATTGAAACTTTATAAACTATTTACAATTTTAAAATAACTTGAAATTTATAGGTTCATAATTAAACGCTTTTATCATATTTAAAATCCTATTTAAATATTGTTTCTGTCCAAAATATTCAATTTTCAACTCATTCTGTGTGAAATTTTTAAATATTTAACCATCTTTTAACTGTTTATATAAAATGAGCAATTATAAATCAAATATTCAAAACTGAACAAAATTCGAAACTGAATTATTTGAAATAGAAAGCCTGTAAATGAAAATGTTGAATTTTTATTTATAAATAACGATTGAATAATTATTAATTTACAAAATATTCGAGTAAATTTTTATTCTAAAATATTTTATTTAAATTCTAAGAAAGATTCCAAAATAATTTAAACCTTGAATCAAATTATTTTTTATTTTGAAAATTTAACTTTGAAAGAATGTTTAAAAAGATTTAAAAGCATTCCAAAAGATTTCCAAAATTATCGAGGAAGAATCTGGAAATTTGTCATGCAATTTTTGTTCATTTTGGCAGGATTAAAAAAAATAGTAAAAACTCGAATCATTTTAAAAGATATTTAAAGACGTTGAAAATTTTTAAAAATAATTTTTAATTTCAAGTGGTTTTAAACAAAATATAGATTTTTGAAGATTTTCAATAACAAACTCAGAAGGTTTTTAAGAATTTTGAAATGTTTCAAGAGATCAAATTTTCTTAAGATTCCTTGAAAAATTTCAAATGATTTTTCATTTTGAAAATTTAACCTTAAGAGAATATTTGAAATGCTTTCAAAACATTCGAAAAGATTTCCAAAATTGTCGAAAGAGAATCTGGAAAATTTTAAGGCAATTTTTGTAATTTTGCAGGATTAAAAAAAAATTCAGTAAAAATTTGAGTCATTTTAAAAGATATTTAAAAATGTTGAAAACATTTCAAAAATAATTTCAATACATTCTAAAGAAAATGTAGATTTTTTAAGATTTTGAATAAAAAATTTAGAAGCTTTTTAAGAATTTTGAAAAGTTTCAAGAGAATAAAAAAAATCTTCTTATGGTTCCTAGAAAAATTTCAAATGATAAATCTTTCAAAATACTCAAGGATTTAGAAAAATTCTGAAATAATAAAAAAAATTCATAAGATTCCTGGAAAAATTATTTATGTTTTTTTATGTTATAAAATAAATTTATAGAGGAAGTTTAAAAATATTTCAAAACATTTCAAAAGATTTTAAAAACTGTGAAAAAAGAATCTGGAAGATTTTAAGGCAATTTTTTTTAATTTTCATAGTTTTTAAAAACTGTTTGGAAAAGTTCGAATCATCTTAAAAGGCATTAACATTTTTCTTTAATTCCAAGAATAATTTAAAATTTGGAAAAAATTTTGAAAGGTTTCAAGATAATAACAAAAAATTTCTTAAGATTCCTGGGAAATTTTAAAATATTTTTTTATTTAAAAAAATCAATTTTAAAAAAATGTTCCACATTTTTTTTAAACATTTCAAAAGATTTCCAAGATTGTCGAAAAAGAATCTGGAAGATTTTAAGGCAATTTGTTTAATTTTGCAGTATTTCAAAACAGTTTTTGTAAAAATTCGAATCATTTTGAAAGATATTTAAAAATGTTGAAAATTTTTTAAACAAAGTGTAGCATTTTGAAGATTTTGATAAAAAGAAGCTTTTTAAGAAGTTTGAAAAGTTTCAAGAGAATAAACGAAATTTTCTTAAGATTTATGGAAAATAAATTCTAAAAATAAATTTATAGAAAATGTTTAAAAATATTTCAAAACATTTCAAAAGATTTAAAAAATTGTCAAAAAAGAATCTGGAAGATTTTAAGTTAATTTTTTTAAATTATTCGCGGTTTTTGTAAAATGTTTGGAAAGATTCGAATCATCTTAAAATTTCAAAAAATCTGAAACGAAATTTAGATTTGTGTAGATTCTGAAATAAAATTTGGAAGCTTTTTAAGGATTTTGAAAGGTTTCAAGATGATAAAAAAATCCCTAAAGATGTTTATGAAAAGTTAAAAAGATTTCTAAACAAATTTTGATATATAAATAACAATTGAAAAATTATTAATCTGAAACGACTTAGAATTATAATAATTTAACTTCCAATTTGAAAAATATTCGGTTAAAAAAAATGATACTATTTAGAAAATTTACAAATTTATTCATTCATTTTACAATTTAGAGCATTGAAAATGATATCGTGGATTTATATTTTTGAACCAGAAATTAAATTATTAAGCGTTAGTATTAAAAACAAATGAATTGAAAACTTGTTGAGCTTCTGTTTTAAAAGTTTAGAGTGCAAAAGAGTTTCGCTTTGAGTGTTTTAATTTGCAGAAAAACCGGGAAGTGAGTGGGAATTTTTTTTCTCCATTAAAATGGCCACCCTGAAAATTTTCTCAAACAGATGGTATTCAATACTAATTTATAAATTGTTTAAAAACTTCTCTTTCTTTTGAGCAAAGATTGTTTAAAAGTGCGAGTAATTTACTAGAAAAAAATGAATAGTAATACTGACTGAAATACTTTCTACGAAAGTGAGAGAGAGAAATGATTATGGCGACAAAAGTTCCTCTGAAAATTCTTAATTGTATAAATATTAAATACAGAATGGAACATGTGCCTCTTAATCAATAGAAATTTGTAAATACTTTTCGTCAAACTCTTGTACAGTCTGAAATATTCAATATCTGTTGCATAGAAACAGTTATTTTTCATTACGAATGAATCACCGATAAAGTACTCAATTGTACAGAAAATATTTCTTATGTAGTGTTATTTAATTGAAATAACTATACATATCAGATGAATGGATTTACTGTATTTGCTCAAGCATTTGAAAGAAGCATTTTCGAAACAAAGTTCATTTTTTCAAGCTTCAGGCTTTCTACTTGTACATAATTTTTACTCCAAATGTGAGTCTATGGATTTTTATAATGTTTATTGTATATTAGGGTGGGCCGAAAATCTCGAATTTTTAAAACTAGAGCAAAAAATGTTTAATCGGTTAATATTTTACCCTTGATCATCGGAGACAAAGTTTCAGTTTTTTACCAATTATATACGGGCCAAAAAATCATGGCCAATTTCTTGTAAGTAGTTTTTGTTAGTGAAAAATAATATACAATTAGAAATTAAACAAAAATTGTGTTTAAAATTTTTTGAAAATGCGCAAAAAATCTTATTTTTTAGATTTAGTTCATAGTACATTTTTTTTAGAAATTTTAGGCAGTAGATTTTCAATTTGGTTCTAAATGTGCAATCAATCAAATCCAAAAAAACGTGCTTTTTGCGCGCTTTCAAAAAATTCGAACTTCAACACAATTTTTTTTATATTTCCAATATTTAATTTCCTGTTAAAGAAATTTTAGGCACTGCACTTTCCATTTTTTTGAAAAATTTTGCAATCAATCAAATTACTTTTTTTTCTAATTTCTATTTGAAGAGATTTCAGACACTACACTTTATATTTGGTTCAAAAAAAGTGCAGTCAATCATATTCAAAATTGTGTTTTTTACGCATTTTCAAAAAATTGGAACTTCAAAACTATTTTTTTAAAATTTCTAACGTTTAATTTACAGATAAGGAAATTTCGGGCACTACACTTTCAATTTGTTTCAAACAAATTTGCAATTAATAAAGTTAAGAAAATTGTTTTTGCGCAGTTTCAAAAAATTCTAACTTCAACACTATTTTTTAATTTTCTAATGTTTAATTTCCAGTTGAAGAAATTTCAGGCACTGAACTTTAAATTTGCTTGAAAAAATGTGCAATCAATCTAAGTCGAAAAAAACGTGTTTTGTGCGCATTAAAAAAAATCGAACTTCAACACAATTTTTTTTTAAATTTCTTATATGTAATTTCTAGTTTAAGAAATTTCGGGCACTACACTTTCACTTTTTTTCAAAAAAGTTTACAAGCACTCATGTCCAAAAACGTGTGTTAGCGCATTTAAAAAAAGTCTTAACTCAAACTCTTTTTTTTAATTTCTAATTTCCAGTTGAAGAAATTTCAGGAACTACTCTTTCCATTTTTTTCAAAAAAATGTGCAATCAATCAAATCCAAAAAAATTGTTTTTGCATTTATTTCATTACATTTCGTATATCTAATTTCCATTTGAAGAAATTTTGGGCAATGCACTTTAAATTCGTTTTAAAAAATGTGCAATCAATCAAATCTAAAAAAAACTTGTTTTTGCGCATTTTCAAAAAATTCGAACTTCAACACATTTTTTATAATATCTAAATTCAATTCGATGGAGTTTTGGACACAGCGCTTTCATTTTTGTTCAAAAAAATGTGCAATCAATCATGTGCAAAAATGTGTTTTTGTGCATTTAAAAATAATTCGAACTTCAATAAAGTTTTTTTTTTTAATTTGTAATTTTGAGTAGAAGACATTTCAGGCACGACGCTTTCAATTTTATCAAAAAATGTGCAATCAATCAAATTTAAAAAAAAATTGTTTTTGCGCATTTTCAAAAAATTATAAGTTCAACACTATTTTTTTTTAATTTCTACTTTCCAGTTGAAGATATTTCAGGCACTATACTTTAAATTTTTTGAAAAAACTGTACGATCAATCAAATCCAAAAAAACGTGTTATTTGCGCCTGTCAAAATAATTCGAACTTCAGCACAATTTTTTAAACAATTCTTATATCTAATTTCTAGTTGAAGAAATTTCAGGCACTGCACTTTCAATTTTGTTCAAAAAAATGTGCAATCACTTTTACCCAAAAACGTGTTTATGTCCATTTTAAAAAAATTTGAACTTTGATAATTTTTTTTTTAATTTGTAATTTCGAGTAGAAGATACTCCAGGCACGACACATTCAATTTTATCAAAAAAAGTGAACAAAATTTGCAATCAACAAATCCAAAAAAATTGTTTTTTGCGCATTTTCAAAAATTGCTAAGTTCAACACTATTTTTTTGAAAAAAATATGCGATCAATCAAATCCAAAAACGTGTCATTTGCGCCCTCTCAAAAAATTTGAATTTCAGCACAATTTTGAAAAAATTGCTTATATCTAATTTCCAGCTGAAAAAATTTCGGGCACCACACGTTCCATTTTTTTTAATGTACAATCACTGAAATAAAAAAAAATTGTTTTTGCGCATTTAAAAAAAATTCTAACTTCAACACATTTTTAAAAATTTTCTTATATTTAATTTTCAGTTGAAGAAATTTCGGACACAAAACTTTCATTAAAAAAAAAAAATGTGCAATTTCTAATTTCCAGTTAAAGATATTTCAGGCACTATACTTCAAATTTTTTTGAAAAAATGTGCGATCAATCAAATCCAGAAAACTTGTTATTTGCGCTTTTTCAAAAAATTCGAACTTCAATCAATTTTTTTTAAATTTGTAATTTCAAGTAGAAGACACTTCAGGCACGACACATTCAATTTTATCAACAAAAAAAAGTGAAAATACTTTGCAATTAATCAAATCCAAAAAAAATTGTTTTTTCGCATTTTCAAAAAATTCTAAGTTCAACACTATTTTTTTGAAGAAATGTTCTATCAATGAAATCCAAAAAAACGTGTTATTCGCGCCTTTTAAAAAAATGTGAGCTTCAGCACAATTTTTTAAAAATTTCTCATATTTTATTTCCAATTGAAGAAATTTCGGACAATACACTTTCCATTTTTTTTAAAGTGCGATAAATCAAATCCAAAAAAATGGTTTTTGCGCATTTAAACAAAATTCTAACTTCAACACATTTTTAAAAATTGTCTTATATTTAATTTTAAGTTGAAGAAATTTCGGACACAAAACTTTCATTAAAAAAAAAAAAAATGTGCAATTTCTAATTTCCAGTTTGAGATATTTGAGGCACTATACTTTAATTTTTTTTGAAAAAAATGTGCGACCATTCAAGTCCAAAAAACTTGTTATTTGCGCTTTTTCAAAAAATTTAAACTTGAGCACAATTTTTAAAACATTTCTTGTATCTAATTTCCAGTTGAAGAAATTTCGGGCACTACAATTACCATTTTTTTTTCAAAAAATGTGCAATCAATAAAATCAAAAAAAAAATTGTTTTTGCGTATTGAAAAAATATTCTTACTTCAACACAATTTGTTTTAAATTTCTAATTTCCCGTTGAAGAAATTTCGGACACTACACTTTTAGTTTTTTGTAAAAAATGTGCAATCGATCATATCCAAAAACGTGTTGTTTGTGTGTTTAAAAAAATTCTATCTTTGACAGAAGTTATTTTTAAATTTCTTATATTTAAGTTCCCGTTGAAGAAATTTCAGACACTACACTTACGATTTAAAAAAAATGCAATAAATAAAATGCAAAAAACTTGTTTTTGGGCATTTTCAAAAAGTTCGAACTTCAAAACTATGTTTTTTTTTACTTACAAAAACTCTACTTACAAAAAATTCGCCAGAATTTTTCAAAATAGGAATATAAAATAGGTCAAATTTGTTTAAAAAACTACAAACTTTGACCCCAGCGCGGAAGGATAAAATATTAACCGATTTAAACAATTTTTTCCGTTTTTTTTGCGTTGTATACAGTTCCTTGTACTATTAGACATTAATATTGATGATCTTATTGATTTTCTTAGATTCCAATATGCTTTTATTTGATAAAATTGTTTCTTTCCATATTTTTAGTAATAGTTATTGAATAATTTTTTTTGTAACTTCTAATAACAATTTATATGTGGTTGTGTGAGTACTGAATGAACGTGACTATTGTAAACTGATGTAAATATTGTTATAATGTAAAATATTAATATAAATACTATGTGTTAATATTATAAACAATTCTTTTTTTAATTCGCGTTTAGAAAATAATTTTCAGATTAACTAGATAGAAGTCAAATAGAATGCATTTACTTGTTCCGTATCATGACCTTCTATATAAGGTATTCATGTGTCTAAGCGTGTGATAAAATTGCGTGGGTCGAAAGTAACCAATGGGTCGCGTAATCTAGCGTTAGTCATTCATTGTGAGCTACTTCACTCGTAGCAATGAGTTTTTTTCGTAAATGACGTGTGATAAGGATTTAGAAATTTTCTTTCTACCTACAGAATAGGGCGGAGTGCAAATGCTTGAATTAATCGAATCGTTTAAGCTGAGAAAAAAATTTGTGGGCTGAAATCCGAATAAATTTTTTTTTTAATTTTAAATCGGTTACTATCTTCAAAATTTTGAAAATTCCAAAAAATCTGTTCAAAAATTATTCAAAAAACATTTTTATATTATATACACTTTTTGAAAAAAGTTAAATATGTCGAACCTCACATTTCTTCAGCTTGAATAAAAAAAAGTTTTTTTTCGTTTAAGGAAAAAAAATCCCGAAATTTCTAATTAACGAAAAAAAAATTTCTGTAAAAGTAAAATTCAAGCTGAAGAAATTTTAGATTTTATAAGTTTAACTTTTTCCAAAATGTATGCATATGAATTAATCCCAAAAAAATGCGCTATCATTTTTTAAATAATAGGTGGTTTTTCATTGAATTTTAAAATAAAAAAGGGAACAGAAGATGTAAACCGATTTCAAAGAAAAAATTCTCTTTTTCGGATGTCAACAAAATCATCAATTACTTTCAACAATTTCTGTTGTTTTTTAAATTAAAACACAATACTTTCATTTTTGTTAAAAAAAATGTGCAATCAGTCATATCTAAAAACGTGTTTGTGGCAATTTAAAAAAAATTCGAACCTTAATCAATTTTTTTTCAATTTGTAATTTTGATTAGAAGACATTTCAGGCACGAAACATTCAATTTTAGCAAAAAAATGTGAAATAATGTGCAATCAAATCCAGAAAAAATTATTTTTGCGCATTTTCAAAAAATTCTAAGTTCAAAACTATTTTTTTAAATTTCTAATCTCCAGTTGAAGAAATTTCAGACGCTATACTTTAAATTTTTTTTAAAGAAATGTGTGATCAATCAAATCCAAAAAACGTTTTATTTGCCTTCCCAAACAATTTGAACTTCAGTACAATTTTTTAAAAATTTCTGATATCTCATCTCCAGTTGAAGAAATTTCGGGCACTAGACTTTGAATTCAAAAAAAAAAAAATGTGCAATCAATCAAGCCCAAAAATATTGTTTTTGCACATTTTTTTTATTCTAACGGAGTGAAAATGCTTAAATTAATCAAATAGTTGAAACTGAGGAAAAAAATTTGGGGACTGACATCCAAATAAAATTTTAAAACAAATTTGAAAAAGGTTTATATCTTCAAAATTTTAAAAATTCCAAAAAATTTCGTGTTCAAAAATGATTCAAAAAACACATTTTTTTTATAATTGAGTTAAATGCAGACTTTTTGGAATAAGTTGAATATGTCGATTCAAAATCGCCAAAAAGATCCTAAATCCCGAAATTTCTAATAGACGAAAAAAATGTCTGTAAAAGTACAATTCAAGCTGAAGAAATTTTAGATTCTATAAATTCAACTTTTTCCAAAATGTGTGCATATGAATTAATCCCAAAAAAACATGTATTATACAGACTTTCAAAAAATTATAAATTAGGAAAAAAAAATTTTCTATTTTTTTTTAGTATTTTTTACTAATAAAAACTACATATAAAAAATGCGCAATCATTTTTTAAATAATAGCTGTTTTTTATTGAATTTTAAAATAAAAAATGGAATAGAAGATATAAACCGATTTAATTAAAATTCACTTTTTCGGATGTCAAAAAATCATCAATTTCAACAATTTTAGTTATTTTTTTAATTAAAATAATTGTTTTATTATTAGAGCCGAATTCAAGCTTAGGAATTTCGCCATATATTTTTTTTATTTTTTATTAGGATCACTTGATATGCTTTAAATTTATAAATAGAAAAAATTAGATTTCCTTATCAATATTTGATGTAGTTTTAATTTGAAAATTTAGAACTTTCAAACTTTTATTGTATGAAGGATCTAGGTTAGAAATTATTCAATTTTTTTAGCTTCTGACGCATCCGTTGAAAATTCTCCAATCTTGGAGAATTTATGGTTTTAAAATATATAATTTTTAACTCTTCAAATTACAATTTTTAACATGAAGTAATTTTTGTAAATAAATTTTTTGAGAGCTTTAAACGAAACTTGCAAAATCATGTTTATATTTATTTGAATTATAAATAATTTGGGCGTATCTAAGTATAGGTATTAAAAATTGAAATATTTATATAGAATATATTTTTGAAAAAACTTACATTTTAAAATTTTGTTTTGTTTTCTAAAATTAAAATAATTGTTTTCTTATTAGAGCTAAAATAAAGTTGAACAATTTTGCCATATTTTTAAACTCAATTTTTCAGTACGAGAACTCATTATTCTTTAAATATAATATAAATAGAAAAAATTAGATGGCTTTATCAATATTTGATTTAGGTGCCTAGTTAAAATTTAGAAATTTTGATTTTTGAAGCGTTTATTTTTTAAGGGTTGAAAGTTAAAATAAGTTGTTTAGCTTTTGATCAGTCTATTGAAAATTCTTCAACTTTCAAAAATTTATTGTATTAAAATATAAAATAGTTTTTAAATATAGAATTCCTAACGCTTTAGTTCAAATAAAAATGTTTAACAAAAGGCGATTATTGAAAATAAATGTTTCGGAACTTTTCAGCAAAAGTTGTAAAATCTTATTTATATGTATTTAAATTATAAATAATTTGGGCGTATATAAGTATAATACAAATTGAAATATTTAGCCATTTCTTCTTTTTTAATGTAGCTATCGGATAAGAAAGCGCAGAGATAACAAATTTGAATTTAATATTATTTAATCAATTTGACTGTTGAATTTTCAACCAAGAAAGATGGATTTTTTATATCATAAAAGACGAATTTTCAACCAGTTGAATTAAACGAAAAAAACAAACTTGTAACAAAATAGTTTAATTTTTAGCTAAAAAAAATTTTGTTGCACCAAAAATGGAATCGTCAATTTTTGTGTGTAAAAAATTATTTTTCAAAAAGAAAAACGAATTTTTAAGCAAATAGTTGAATTCTCAACCAAAAAGATTAATTTTCAACAAACAAGATTAATATTTTATAAAGGATAAATTTTCAACTAAAAATTAAATAGTTCAATTTTAAGATAAAGAAATTAATTTTTAGCAACAAAAAACGAAGTTTCAACAAAAAAAGTTCAATTCTCAAAAAGGCGGATCTTAAAAAATTGAATTTTTAACAAAATAGTTGAATCTTCAACCAAATATGTATATGAATTTTCAATCAAGAAAGATGAATTTTAAACCAAATAGTTGAATTTTTAACTAAAAAAGATATTTTTTGAACCAAAAATGGAATCGTCAAATTTTCAGAACCAAATAATTAATTTTCAACAACAAAAAAACGAATTTTTAAGCAAATAGTTAAATTCTCAACGAAAAAGATGAATTTTCAACAAACAAGATTAATATCTTAACCAAAGAGACTAATTTTCAACAAAATATACGAATTTCCAACCAAATAGTTCAATTCTTAACTTATAAAGGATAAATTTTCAACTAAAAATGGAATAGTTTAATTTTATGATCAAAAATTTAATTTATAAAGAAAACGAACTTTAAACCAAAAAAGAAAGAACTTTTTGACCAAATAGTTAAATCTTCCACCAAAAATATGAATTTTCGACAAAGGAGATTAATATTTTATCCAAAAAAGACAAATTTTCAACGCAATGTATTAATTTTCCAAAAAAATTTAATTTTGAAGCTAAAAAGATGAATTATCTACAAAACAGTTGAATTTTCAACCGGAAGGTATAATTTTTCAACAAAAAAATTAATTTTTTCACTAAATACTTAAATTTTTATAAAAACAGTTTAGTTTTTCACCGTTTACTTGAATTTTCTCCCAAAATGTGAATTTTTTAACAATAAAGTTAATTTTCCACCAAAAAGTTAAATTTTTTACCAAAATGTTGAATTTTCAAGCAAAAAAAATGCATTATTTATAAAAAGTAGCTTTAACTTTTAACCAATAAGTTTATTTTTCAACCAAATATGGTGAATTCTCAAAAAAAATGTAATAGTTGATATTTCAAACAAAAAAATTTTAATTTTGATTTAAAAAAAAAACAGTCAATTTCAACCAAAAAAGACGAATTTTTAACCAAATAGTTGAATCCTCTGCCAAAAAGATGAATTTTTAACAAATAAGATTAATTTTTTAATCAAAAAGACAAATATTGAACTAAATACACGAATTTTTTATTTATAAAGGATAAATTCCCAACCAAAAATGGAATACTTAAATTTTGAGATAAAAAAATTAATTGTTAACAAAAAAATTTTAACAAAAAAAGTTCAATTTTCAACAAAAGAGGCAAATCTTAAAAAAATGAATTTTTAACCAAAAAGATGAATTTTGAAGCCGAAAAGACGAATTATCTACAAAACAGTTGAATTTTCAACCAGAAAATATGATTTTTTTAAAAAAAAGTTAATTTTCTACCAAATAGTTAAATTTTTTAATAAAAAAGTTTATTTTTAACCAAATAGTTTAATTTTTTACCAAGTTGTGGAATTTTCAAGCAAAAAATGCATTTTTTAAAAAGTGGTTTTAAGTTTTAACCAATAAGTTTATTTTTTAACCAAATAAGATGAATTCTAAAAAAAAATGTAATAGTTGACATTTCAAACAAAAAAGATTTTTATTTTGATTTGAAGAAAAAAACAGTTGAATTCAACCAAAAAAGACGAATTTTTAACCAAATAGTTGAATCCACTGCCAAAAAGATGAATTTTTAACAAACAAGATTAATTTTTCAACAGTTGAATTTTCAACCGGAAAATATCATTTTTTAACAAAAAAGTTAATTTTCTATGAAATAAATTGATTTTTGTAAAAATAGTTTACCTTTTAACCAATTTATCCAAATAAATGAATTTTAAATAAAAAAGTTAATTTTCTACCAAATAGTTAATTTTTTAAATAAAAAAGTTAATTTTCATCCAAATAGTTTAATTTTTTACCAAATTGTGGAATTGTCAAGCAAAAAATGCATTTTTTAAAAAGTGGTTTCAAGTTTTAATCAATAAGTTTATTTTTTAACCAAATAAGATGAATTCTCAACGAAAAATGTAATAGTTGATATTTAAAAAAAAAAAATATTTTTATTTTGATTTGAAAAAAAAAAACAGTTGAATTCAACCAAAAAAGACGAATTTTTAACCAAAT
>CAKNYM010046717.1:28946-76324 GCA_932195095.1 Andricus curvator
AGACGAATTTTTAACCAAATAGTTGAATCCACTGCCAAAAAGATGAACTTTTAACAAATAAGATTAATTTTTTAATCAAATTTTCAACAAAAAAGTTAATTTTCAACCAAATAGTCAAATTTTCTACTAAATTTTTGAATTTTAGAGTCAAAAAAATACATCAAAATACTCAAGAAGATTAATTTGTTGGCAAAAGGGATAAATTTTCAACAAAATACATGAATTTTCAACCAAATATTTGATTTTTCAACTAAAAAAGATTAATTTTCAATTAAAAATATCAATTTTCAACCAAAAATGGAATAGTCCCCTTATCTGATAAGCGCAGAGATTAAAAATTTGAATTTCCCGCCATGATTGACAAGGAACTACAGGTGCATTCACACCCTTATTTTATGGCGCGAAATGTCTTCGGCTCAAAATGTAAATTATAAAGAAATGATGGCTCACTATTTGGAAAAAAGCCTTGATCTGATACAGAGTGATTTATTCAATCTAGTATTTTTCTATAAAGTCAAAAAATCTCCTTTTCGTCGATTTTGATTTAAAGAAAGGAAAACTGATTTGAATGATTGCAATCAATCTGAGGTTATGAACCAAACTGAAGGTCTTGGGGCTCCCTGCAGTACCGACAGAGTGTCGTATTTTTGACGATACGGGCCAGTATCGCCCTATCGCCCAGTCAGTGAGTATCCACCTCTCATGCAAAGGATGCAAAGTAATTCTCTCTTCTTGATGTTTGCTGACAAGTCGCGTAACGCGTTCGCGTAAACCTTAAATCTAGTAGTGGCAGTGGAGAAATTTTCCAAGTGACGGTCTCCAATGACCCAACAAAATGTTCAATGTACCGCCAAAGTTTTATGAGCTGTGTCGCCTTTGTTTAGCCTCCGATGGTGTTAGTTTCCCAATATTCGAGGATGAAGGTTCCGAAGGAAACTACGCGGAAAAGATCCTGACGTTGCTCTCAATCACGGTAAGCTCCTCTCCCAAATCTCCACAAACTCACGTCCTCTTCAAAATCGAAAATAGCAACATCTGTGTACAATCTGCATGTACGTGTTTCCCACACATGCGACTAAAAGTGCCTCGCGAGTGTGTGGAACCTGTGAACGTTCATGTAACTTGCATGTGTGTGAGCGCGTGCCACGGGAGAAAGTTTGGCAAGATCCGCGAGATAAGCCTCTGCGGGGATTTAAAATGGCAGTGATAAGCTGGCTCCGCGTTCTGTTCCGTCTCTCTTTCTCGCTCTCTGTCTCTCTCTCTTTCTCGCTCTTGGAAGCCACGAAGGGGGGTTTGGGAGGTTAGGAGGGAACTCCTTATTTGGACGGCCCTGTTATCATGTTTCAGTTTCACACGCGGAGTTGCTCCTTGTCAGAAGATCCGTAGCTTTCTTTTTTTACCAGACCCTCCGAATCCAGCTCTAATTCAGATGACTTTTCTAGTTCTCTTCAGAAATCCCGTACCTTCTCGTTGTTTCACATTCTCTTCACTTCTGGTTTATTGTCTGATAACCGCGATCGACGCTTTTTCGCTGCTCCAAACGAGTTTCATTTCCGGTCGAATCTTTTCTGGCGTCTCTCTTATCTTTGGGAAAAAGTTTTCATTTAGTGTTAACAAATTCATTGTTGTCTCGAGTTGAGCTTGGAGCTCTAAATTTAGGCGTGTGAAGAATTCTTTTGATGGGACTAATTTAACGGGACTTTGAATTATAATACTTGTCGCAAATCATCTGGATTCTAGCTTCGTTCTTATTTTTAGCGTTTAGATAAGAGATTTGTGTATTAATAGGATTTTTAGTTCTTGATAACTCTTCCCCTCTTCCCTTGTCTATCTGTTGTAATCAACACGATTTGGATTGTTTATTTATATTTTTCATGTGACAGTATAGATAACAGAATATAGATATCGTAACATTTTTTGACACATTCAAGAAAAATTTAACTGTTTTGTTGTAAATTAATTTTTTAACTGAAAATTTAACATTTACATTTTCGGTTGAAAATTCATCTTTTTTGTGTTTTTGATTTAAAATGAAAATTATTTTTGTTTAAATATCAACTTTTACATTTTTTTTTGAGAATTCGTGTTTTTTATCGGAAATTTAGCTACTTGTTTGAAGGTTGAACTGCTTTGTTAAAAATTAATTTTATTGGTTGAAAATTTGATAAAGTCTATGAACAATTCGCTAAAATTTACACATATATTTTCAGATTAGAATTAATTTCTTTTGTTTGAAGATTCTACGATTTGGTTGCAAATTTCTTTATTTTCAAGTACTGTCTTAAAAAGACATCTTTTTTGGTCGAAAATTCATCTACTTGGTTGAAAGTTGTACCATTTTGTTAAAAAATTAATTTTATTTGTCAAAAATTTCATTATTTTGTTGAAAACTAGTATTTTTTTAAAATTGTTTTTATAACTGAAAATTTAACTTCCATTTTTGGTTGAAAGTTCATCTCTTTTAATGTTTTTGATTTAAAATAAAAATAATTTTTGTTTAAATATCAACTTTTACCGTTTTTTTTTTTTAGAATTCGTATTTTTTTATCGGAAATTTATGTAATTAGTTAAAAGTTGAACTACTTTGTTAAAAATTAATTTTATTGTTTGAAGATTTCGCTTTTTCCCCGTTTTTTGGTTCAAACTTAATTTTTTTGTTAGAAAAATTTAATTATTCCATTTTTTGGTTCAAAATTCATATATTTTCCTGAAAATTCCCCTTTTTTGGTTGAAACTTTGATAAGGTCTATGAAAAATTTGCTAAAATTGACACATATATTTTCGGATTAGAATTCATTTCTTTTGTTTGAAAATTCTACGATTGGGTTGCAAATTTCTTCATTGTACTGTCTTAAAAAGACCTCCTTTTTGGTCGAAAATTCAACTACTTGGTTGAAAGTTGAACCACTTTGTTAAAAATTAATTTTATTTGTCAAAAATTTAATTATTTTCTTGAAAACTAGTTTTTTTGTTGTAAAATTTTTTTTATAACTGAAAATTCAACTATTATATTTTTGTTTGAAAATTCATCTCTTTTGGTGTTTTTGATTTAAAATGAGAATGATTTTTGTTTAAATGTCAACTATTACATTTTTGTTTAGAATGCATATTTTTTTATCGGAAATTTACCTACATAGTTGAAAGTTGAACTACTTTCTTAAAAATTAATTTTATTGGTTGAAGATTTTCCTTTTTTAGTTCAAACTTAATTTTGTTTAACTAAAAATGTAACTATTCCATTTTTGGTTGAAAATTCATGTATTTTCTCGAAAATTCGCGTTTTTTGGTTACAACTTGAACAATTTGCTAAAATCTACACATATTTTCGGATTAGAATTCATCTCTGTTTGAAAATTCTACGATTTGGTTGCAAATTTCTTTATTTTCAAGTACTGTCTTAATAAAACATCTTTTTTTATCGGAAATTAAACTATTTGGTTTAAAGTTGAACTACTTTGTAAAAAATTAATTTCATTGTTTAAAGATTTAACTATATTTTTTTCGTTTCTTAGTTCAAACTTAATTTTTTTGTACTAAAAATTTAAATATTCCATTTTTGGTTGAAAATTTGATAAAGTCTATGAAAAATTTGCTAAAATCTACTATTATATTTTCGGTTCAGCATTCATCTCTTTTGTTTGAAGATTCCACTATTTGTTTGAAAATTTCCTTATTTTCAAGTACTGTCTTAAAAAAACATCTTTTTGCGTCGAAAATTCAACTATTTGGTTGAAAGTTTAACCACTTTGTTGAAAATTAATTTAATTGGTCAAAATTTTAATTATTTTGTTGAAATTTAGTTTTTTGTTGAAAAATTGTTTTTTTTTTCTTCTGAAAAATTAATTATTCCATTTTTGGTTGAAAATTCATGTATTCTCTCGAAAATTCGTCTCCTCTTATTAAAAATTGAACCATTTGTTAAAGTCTACTATTGTATTTTGGGTTCAAAATTCATTTGTTTTCGTTCAACATTCTACTATTTGATAATGATGATGATAATGAAAAAAAATATATAACTTTGTGGAAAGTTGAACCACTTTGTTACAAATTAATTTTATTTGTCAAAAATTTAATTATTTTGTAGAAAGCTAGTTTTTTTGTTGTAAAATTGTTTTTATAACTGAAAATTTAACTACTCCATTGTTGGTCGAAAATTGGTCGGTTTTATTTGAAAATAAAGGTTGAAATCCCTATTTTTTATAGAAAATTCAACCGTTTGCTTGAAAACTTAACTTTTTGTTTGAAAATTCCTATTTTCATTTTGAAAATTCAACTGTTTGGTAGAGAATTCACCCTTTTGGCTTGAAAATTCATCCTTTTTTTTTGTAGAAATATTATCTTTTTTGGTTGAAAATTAATCTTTTTTGGTTGAAGGTTCAACTGTTTTGACGAAAATTCGTATTTTTTGGTTAAATTCAAGTGTTTGTGACTTACAATAAAAAATATTTGTTCGTTTAAATATCAACTATTACATTTTTTATTGAAAGTTCATCTTTTTTGATTGGAAGTTCAACTCCTTGGTTGAAATTTGAACTCCTTTGTTAAAAATTTATCTTTTTTATTTGAAAATTCAACTATTAGGTTAAAAATGTTTGTTGAAAATTCAACTATTTGTTTAAAAAATCATCTTTTGTTGTTGAAAGTTCATCTTTGCGTTGTCAGAAGATCCGCGTGTCTTTCTTCTTTAAATTCTGTTTTATTGTCTGATAACCGCGATCGACGCTTTTTCACTGCTCCAAACGAGTTTCATTTCCGGTCGAATATTTTCTGGCGTCTCTCTTATCGTTGAGAAAACGTTTTCATTTAGTGTTAACAAATTCATTGTTGTCTTATTTTAAGCGTTTAGATAAGAGATTTGTGTATAAATATGATTTTTACGAGGATTTTTAGTTCTTGATAACTCCCCCCATCTTCGCTTGTATACTTTTGTAAATTAATTTTTTAACTAAAAATTTAACTATTCCCGTTTTGGTTGAAAATTGATCGTTTTTAATTGAAAATTTAACGGGGTTTTATGCATTTTGCCTTTTTGGATTAAAAGTTCATCTCTTGGTGTTTTTGATTTAAAATAAAAATGTTTTTTTCATTTAAATATCAACTATTACATTTTTCTTAGGGAATTCATATTTTTTATAGGAAATTTAACTACTTAGTTGGACGTTGAACTACTTTGTTAAAAACTAATTTTATTGGTTGAAGCTTTACCTCTTTTTTCTTTCTTTCGTTTTTTGGTTCAAACTTAATTTTTTTTAACTAAAAATTTAACTATTCCATTTTTGGTTGAAAATTGATGGTTTTTAGTTTAAGATTCATTTATTTTTGCTGTCTTGTTTTTATTGAAAATTGAACCATTTTGATAAAGTCTACTATCGTCTTAAAAAGACAAATTTTTAATAGAAAATTCAACTACTTGGTTGAAAGTTGAACCACTTTGTTAAAACTTAGTTTTATTGGTAAAAAATTGAGTCTTTTTGTTGGAAAATTATTTTCTATAACTGAAAATTTAACTATTCCATTTTTGTTGAAATTTGATCGCTTTTATTTGAAAATTCAATTTTATTGTTGACAATTCGTCTTCTTGGCTTTAAAATTATACTTTTTTGTTGAGAGTTCTATTATTTTGGTAGAAAATGTAACTGTTTGCTTGAAAATTAACTTTTTGATTGAAAATTCCTATTTTCGTGCTGAAAGTTCAACTGTTTTGTGAATAATCCCCCCTTTTGGCTTAAAAGTTCATCTCTTCTGCTAGAAATATGATCTTTTTTGGTTAAAAATTAATCTGATTTCTTTGAGGATTAAATTGTTTTGTTGAAAATTTGTCGTTTTGGTTTGAAAATTCATCTCGTTTGGTAGAAAGTTTATCTTTTTTGGTGAAAAATTATTCTACTTTGGTTGAAAATTCAACTATTTTGTGGAAATTTTTTATTTTATGGTTACATTCAAGTGTTTTTGATTTAAAATAGAAATATTTTGTCGTTTAAATATCAACTATTCCATTTTAGTTGAAAATTAAAATGTAGCTGTTGTTGGTTGAAGTTTCTTCTTTTTTATTTTAAAATTCGACCACTTGGTTTAAATTTCAACTATTTTGTTAAAAAATCGTCGCTTTTGTTTGAATTTTTTTTCGTTTTTTGGTTCAAAATTCTACTACTTGGTTGAAAATTTTATTATTTTCAACTATTATCTTAAAACGTCATCTTTTTGGTGGAAAATTCAACTACTAAGTTGAAAGTTAATCTAAGGTAAATGTCCCAGTAATCGTGATGGTCCCAATAAACGCGAAACTTGGTTATAATTTGAAAATATTATTAAAAAATATGTTAAAAGTAACATTTAATGATAAACCTGATTTATTTTTAGTATTTTATAGTATCAAATGGAACTATTTTTTTGAAAAAAAAAATTTTCAAATTTATTTTTATGACTGAAAATTTAACTATTCCATTTTTGGTTGTAAATTGATAGTTTTTGTTTGACAATTCCACTATTTTGTAGATTTTTCGGCTTTAAATTTCAAGAAAATTCAACTGTTTTGTAGAGAATTCTTATTTTTTGGTTGAAATATCAGCTATTATATCTTTAATTGAGATTTCATTTTTTCGTTTGTTAAATTCGACTGTTTTTGATTTGAAATTAAAATTTTTCTTCGTTTAATTATCAACGATTGCATTTTTCGTTGAGAATTTATCTGTTTTGATTGGAAATTCAACTTCTTGGTTGAATTTTGAACTCGTTTGTGAAAGATTAATTAATTTTGTTGAAGATTCATAATTTGACTTGTAAATTCATCCCTTTGGTTGCAAATTTAACTATTTTGTTGAAATTGTTTGTTGTTGGAAATGACTGAAAATATACTATTAATAAATAAACTTTTTTGTTGAAAATTCGTCTTTTCGGGTTTAAAAGTCAACTGTTTTCTAAAACATTCGACTTTTAAGCTTGAAAACTCAATTCTTTCGTTGAAAATTTCAGTTTCACACGCGTGGTTGCTCCTATCAGAGGAGCCAAGTCGCTTTCTTTTTTTACCAGGTCCCCTAATTCAAAATATAATTCTGTTCCGCGATCGACGCCTTTTCATTTCCGGTCGAATCTTTTCTAGCGTCTCTCTTATCTTCAGGAAAAAGTTTTCTTTTGATTTTAACAAATTCATTATTATCTCACGTTGAGTTTAGAACTCTAAATTTAGGCGTGTGAAGCATTCTTTTGATGGGACTAAATTAACGGGACTTTAGAAGTTTAGAGAAACACGGGGGTGAGGCCAAGTATTATAATTAGGAAAAGATAATCTGGAAGCTTCGTTTTTATTTTTAGCGTTTAGATAAGAGATTTGTACATGTATAAATAGGACATTTAGTTCTTGGTAACTTCATGTTCCCTTCTCTATTTTGAAATCAACACAATTTGAATTTTTATTTATATTTTTCATGCGTCAAAGTATAGAATTAGATTAAAATTACATTCCGTTAGTGCAAATTGCAAACTTCTCACTCTTTCCCTTTTTTTTTAAAGAAAGCCTCTTAGTCTGTTTTGAAAAAACTTCCCCTTTTTCTCGTTTTTTTCGCTTAAATTCGAATTGAATTAATAGAACTCACTAAGAAAATACAACTATTTTCGTTCAAACTTCATATCTTTTGCTTAAAAATTCAACTGCTTTGTTAAAATTTTCGATTTTTTGTGTGGAAAAATAATTTTTTAACTGAAAATTTAACTTTTCATTTTTATTGACAATTACAGGTTTTTAGTTGGAAATTCATTTCCTTAATTTTTCATTGAGAATTCGTCTTTTTTTTATTAAAAATTCAGCTACTTGGTTGAAAGTTGAACTACTTCGTTAAAAATTCATTTTATTGTTTGAAGATTGAACTTTTTTCTTGGGAGTTCATCTCTTTGGTCGTAAATTTAACTATTTTATTGAAAATTCTGTTTTATTGGTTGAAAATTAATGTTTTAAATGAAAATTTAACTGTTCTATTTTTGGTTAAAAATTCAAGTATTTGGTTAGAATGTTAAATTTTCGTCGAGAATTAACCTTTTTGGCTAATTTCACATTTTTTGATTTAAAATAAAAATCTTTTTGTTGTTGTAATATCAACTATTACATTTTCTTTGAAAATTCATTTTTTTTAGGTTGAAATTTCCACTACTTGATTGAAAGTTGAGCGACTCTGTTAAAAATGCATTTTATTTGTTTAATATTTAACTGTTGTTGAAAGTTAATTTTTTCAACTAAAAATGTAGCTATTCTATTTTTGGCTGAAAATTTATCGTTTTTAGTTGAAGGTTCATCTTATTGGTTAAAAATTTAACTATTTTGTTGAAATTTCGCTAAAAATTAATCTGTTTAGGTTCAAAATGTAACTATTTCATTCAAAATTCTTATTTTTTGGTTGAAATATTAACTGTTACATTTTTTGTTGAGAATTCATATTTTTTAGTTAAATTTAACTGTTTTTGATTTAAAATAATCTTTTTGCATCGAGTATCAATTAAGGGAAATGTCCCAGTAATCATGACACCAATTTTCTTGATTTGTATTTAATTTTAATTAATCGAAATTACATTTCATACTATAGAATGCTTAAAAAAAAAGTTTTATCGTTAAATATGTCTGGACTTTTTTTTAGCAGCATATTTAAATTATAACCAAGTTCCACGATTATTGGTACCGTCATGATTACTGCTTAAAAGTTGAACTCCTTTGTTAAGAATTCATTTTTTGGTTGATTCATCATTTTAGTTGAAGCCTTATCAATTTAGTTGGAAATTCATTTCTTTGATTGAAAATTTAATTCTTTTGTTGAAAATTCTTTTTTTCTTGCTGTTTAAAATTAATGTTTTTAAATGAAAATTTAATTATGTCATTTTTGCTGGAAAATTTATCTTTCTTTACTTGAAAATTCGACAATTTGGTTAAAAATTCATCTTTTTATGTTGAAAATTAAACTATTTGTTTAAAAATTAAACTATTTTATTGAAAATTTGTCTCTTGCTTCAAAATTTAGTATAAATATTTGGTTCAAAATTCAACTATCTTGTTGAAAATTTAATTGTTTTGTTAAAGTTCATTCTTTTTGTTTGAAAATTTAACTGTTTTGTTGAACATTTGTCTTCCTAGATAGCAAATTTGTCGTTTCGGATTGAAAATTTAACTGTCTTCTAAAAAAATCTAGTTGAACTACTTTGTTAAAAATTGTCTTATTTTTTTTAAATGATACGTTGACGAAAATTGTTTCTTTGAAAATTAATTAGTTTAAACTTAAAATGTAACTATTCCATCATTGCTTGCAAATTGCTCATTTTTATTTTAAAATTAAACGATTAAATGTTTCCTTAAGCATTCATATTTTTTTTTTGCAAATTCAACTTGGTTCAAAGTTAAACTACTTTGTTAAAAATTCATTTTATTGGTTGAAGATTCAACTATTTTAGAGTCGCTTGTTTGGTTGTAAATTAATTTTTTTAGGTCAAAAGTAACTATTCCATTTTTGATTGAAAATTGATCGTTTTGAGTTGATAATTAAACTTTTTGGTGGATAATTTATCTTTTTTTTTCAAAATTCTACTGTTTGATTAAAAATTTATTTCATTTAGTTGAAAATTGAACAGTTTGGTTAAAAATTAAACTATTTTTTTCACAATTCGTCTTTTTGACGGCTTGAAAATTCAATTTTGGTAGAAACTTAATCTTCTTGATTAAAAAATTCAAGAGAAGATCCGCGAGCTTTCTTTTTTTCCAGGTACTCCAAATCTACCTCGAATTTTGATGACTCTTCCAATTGCTCTCTTCAGAAATCCCGTACCATTTCTGATTCATCATCTCACATTCACATTCCCTGCTTTATTGTCTGATAACCGCGATCGATGCTTT
This sequence comes from Andricus curvator, assembly GCA_932195095.1. Classification (NCBI taxonomy): domain Eukaryota; kingdom Metazoa; phylum Arthropoda; class Insecta; order Hymenoptera; family Cynipidae; genus Andricus; species Andricus curvator. The sequence continues at coordinate 38,815 of CAKNYM010046717.1, forward strand.
TCGCGTTTGGCCCAAACGAGTTTCATTTCCGGTCGAATCTTTTCTGGTGCCTCTCTTATCTTTAAGAAAAATGTTTTTTATTTATTAACAAATTTATTATTTCATATAAGACATTTTTCTTTATCACTTGAGTATTGAGTCGCTCTAAATTTGGGCGTGTGAATAATTATTTTGATGGGAATAAATTAACGGGACCTTATAAAAACACGGAGGGTGAGAGAAAGTATTATAATTAGGAAAAGATAATCGGAATTCTGCCTTGATTTTTATTTTTAGCGTTTAGATAAGAGATTTACGTATAAATAGGATAGGATTCATACGTTAAAGTTAGGTATTGCAAAATGTTTGTGTTGATAAGATAGTGCTATCATTTTTATTTTTCTGAATTTTTTTATTATCCTTTTCATTCTTTCGAATCGTCATGTAACAGAAATTTCATTTTCCTCTGATTGGCCGATTTTTATTTTGTGTAAATATTTTTTTGCTGTCGATATTTTTATGAAAAATGAAATTTATGTTAAATGACGATTCGGTCATTCGGTAAAATAAAAATTATGTAAATTAGTGATTCGTAAAATGGAAATTTAAAAAAAATAAAAATTATAGCATATGGCAATTCGGTAAAATGAATGTTATGCAACTGCTTTTTAAACTTGAAATAATAAATAATAAATTTACTTAAATCCTAGAATAAGATAACGGTATAAAAAATGTAGTTAATTTATTTCGAATAATGTTCTGTAATCTTGTCAATATCCATAATAATTTGGCAAATCTCAATCATTCATTGAATTTTCACTGCCTACTTTTTCCCTCCTAGTTGTTTTTTTTATTGAATGATTAAAGATAATTTTTTTTATAGTAAAGTTGTTTTTTGAAAAATAATAGTGATCGGAATAAAAACTTCAAACATAGAGGCATTTTTAATTTCAAATATTGAATAATTTTGTATTGAAACATTCAAAATTATAAATGACAGCTTTTCAATACTTCAATTATTGCCATTTAAGAACGATAACAATATTTATGATTCTGAAGAATTTAATTTAAAATTGTGAATGTTTTAGCATCTTCAATTTAAAATGATTTAACTGTGAAGAATTTCAAATCGAAATCATTTAATTTACATTTATTCAATTTCAAGCTCTCCCAATTAGAAATTGTACAATTTAAAAAAAATTTTAGATCGGGAAATTCCAAATTTTTTTGCTCAAAAATTCAACAATTTGGTTGAAGTTTATTTTCTTTCTTTATTAAAAAATCTTTCCTGTTTGAAAATTCATATCTTTTGATAGAAATTTCGTCTTTTTTGGTTAAAAATGCAACTGTTTGGTTAAAAAATAATCTGTTTTGATTAAGGATGCAATTATTTTGTTAAAAATTTGTCTTTTTTGGTTGAATACAACTGTTTTTTATTTAAAATTTAAAGATATTTTTGGTTGAAAATTCAATGGTTTTATAGAAAATTTGTCTTTTTGGCTTCAAAAATCCAACATTTTGGTAGAAAATGGAACTATTTTATTGAAATTTATCTTTTTTGTTGAAAATTTATAGTTTTGGGTTGAAAATAAAACTATTTTGTAGAAAAATCGTCTTTTTTTTTATTAAAAAATGCAATTTGAATCCTTTTATTTTTAATTGGTTAAAATTAAATTAAATTAATTAAATCTTCAAAATTGCATTTAGAAATTCTTTTGATTGAAAATGTACGCTTAAAATTGCAGGCCTAATATGAAAAATTAAAGAAAAGGTTGAAATCAAAATTATTTAAAAAATTCAATTGTTTTTTATTTCTAATTATAATCATTTTTGGTTGAAGTATCAACTATTTCATTTTTCGTTAAGAATTAAATCTTTTTTGGTTATAAATTTCACTGCTTTAGTGAAAATTTGTCTCTTTTGTTCGTTTTTTTTTAATTGAAAATTAATTTTTTAAACTGAAAATGTGTACCTATTCCATTTTTGGTTTAAAATTCATCCTTTTTGTTTGGAAATTCATGTGTTGTGTTGAAAATTCAAATATTTGGTTAAAAATTAAATTTTTTTTGGTTGAAAATTCATTATTTTTTGGGTTGACAACCTAACTGTTTGGTAGAAAATTCGTGTTTTTGTTTTGAAAATTAAATAATAGTGATCGGAATCCAAATTTCAAACTCAGAAATTCTTCTTCACTTTTTAATTTTTGCTAAGTATCGATTACGAATTTAATTACAAATTATGAATTTTTTGGCATCTTCAATTTAAAATGATTTGACTATGAAGAATTTCAAATCGAGATAATTAAATTTGCATTTTTTCAATGTTATTTCAAATTGAAAATAACAATTTAAGATAGAAAGCGTTTAAATTAAAAGACTTTTTAGATTGGGAAATTTCAGATTTCTCGCTTACAATTCAAATTGAGTACACTAAAATTGAGATTACGAGAATTAGACAATTTCAAATCAAAAGCTTTTCAAGTTGTACAATTTTTAATTGACGCATTAATTGTTCAAATTATTAATAATAATCAATCAATTAATAGTTATATTATATTTTTAATGTTTAATTTTTTATTTTAAATGATTCAAAGAATCATTTCTTTTTGAGAAACTTCAATTATAATTTTATATTATTGAATAAAAAATAAACGAAAATTTTAAATTGTTAAAAAATTTGTTTCTTTATCTGCGGCTGGTACCCTTGAAGTAGTATCATGGAAAGACGTTTGATTCGTGTTTCCTACGCTAAAAATAGTTTCACCCCATGTGGTGGAAAGATAAGCCATGCTATTTTAAACATCTTGGAATATATGAGATTGTCTCTGCTGAATTGAAACTTGGAGCATTATTTCTCTTATCAAATGTCGAGATTCATTCTTATCATTACTTATCAAGCAAATGATATTTGCACTTTATAAATATGAATCCACTTGATTAGGAAGGAACTCTGGGGCTTAAACTCTATAAACGTCTGTATAAACCATAATTAAAAATATAAAATTTTTAAAATCTTTTTGGCTTTCTTCAAGCATTGTGATCTTTGTTTTGGCAATTTGTAATTTGCTTTGTTGATTTAAAAAGATTATTTTCTTAAGAAATTAGGTTCGAAAATCCGGATAATATCTAGAAGATTAAGAAATTATCTAAATACACTTTTTACTTATCTTATCTATGAACCTGATTTCGAACCTTGCAAGTGTTTCACCTGTAAATTCCAGTTTATGAAATAGAACCTTTTTTAATTGTTGAACTCTACATTTTTAATCAAAAATCATCAAGATTCCCAATTTTGAACAATTTTAAGTTATGTTAGTGTTTTACAGTCTTTTAGTAAAGAATTATTAGATTTCAAAGATTAAATTGTTTTTAACAATTTACGTGGTTCGGTTTATTTAGCCTTTTTATCGGAAATTGCCATTTTTTATAAAAATCATTAGGTTCTGAGGGTTCATAATTTTTTTAAACAATTTAAGGTTACGTTAGTGTATTACGCAAAAAACGGAAATTGTTTATTTCAGACAGTAATCATTAGATTTCAAAGAAGATTTACAATTCTAAACAATTTTTTGTTATTTTAGTGTTTTTCGTCGGATATGATTATTATTTTTAATAAAGAATTATTCTCTGTAACTGAATAAAAATTTTAAAAATAACGATTGTTCCTCTTTCAATTCAGAAAAATAAATTTAATAAAAAATAAATTCTACAAAACTTCTGTCAAACATCTTTTCCGTCGCTTGTTAAGTGTAATTTATTGCGTCATAACTTCAAAATAACGCGTACACAAAAAAAGGATTTTTCTTCTTTCCGAGAATAATTCCCAGGCCTTGGACTCACCACACTATTGACACTATTTGACACATTTCTTGAGCGGTGACACTATTTTGCTACTCTTTCGAAAACAATGACACTAAAGACACTATTTCTTCACAATTTTCCGTTAATGTCACTATTTCTTTATTTTTTCTCGAAAAATATTTTTGAATTTTTTTGAAATTTTAAACCACTACTTTTTATTGTATATTTATTCAGGGGTCATCCAATAATAACGTTAGGCGATTTGACAATCTTACTGTTTCTTATGAATTAACAAATTAGTTCAATTTTTAACCAAAAAAAGATGAGATTTCTGCAAAACAGTTAAATTTTCAACCAAATAGTTAAATTTTCTACCAAACATGACGAATTTTCTACGAAAAAAGATGAATTCTTAACAAAATACAAAGTTTTTAACCATATAGTTGAATTTTTAACTAAAATAATGAATCTGCAACAAAAAATAATAATTTTGAACCAAATAGTTTGAATTTTTCACCCAAAAAATAAAACGTTTAACCAACTATATAAATTTTCAACAAAATAACTAAATTGGTAATTAAAGAAATTACTTTTCAACCAAATAGTTACATTTTCAAATAAAAATATAAATTTATAACCGGGAAGATTAATTTTCTACCAAAAAAGAAGAATTTTGAAGAAAATACATGAATTGTCAACTTAAAAATATAAATTTTCAAGCAAAAATAGAATAGTTATATTTTTATTTAAAACCATTATTTTTAACGAACAAAAATGAATTAAAAAAAATACATGAATTTTTTACTAAAAAAGATACATTTTCAGCTTAGAATAGCTAATTTTCAGTTAAAAAAATTAATTATCAAACCAAATGAAATTAATTTTCTACCTTAAAAATAAAACTTTTAACAAACTGCATACATTTTCAACAAAATAGCTAAATTTTTATTCATAGAAATTAATTTTGAACCAAGTAGATAAATTTTCGACTAAAAAGATCAATTTTTAACCAACAAGATGAATTTTCGACGAAAAAGATAAATTTTCAACCAAGTAGTTGAATTTTCTACCAAACAAGATGAATTTTCAGTATAGAAAATTAATTTTCTACTAAAAAAGATTGATTCTCAACAAAGTACAAAGTTTTTAGCCAAATAGTTGAATTTTCAACCAAGAAAATTAATTTTCTACCAGAAGCGAATTTTCAACCAAATAGTAGAATTTTGTACTAAAAAATTTTATTTCACCATCAAATTTATTCTTGTTTTCTTTTTTCTTAACAAATAATTTAATTTTTAACTAAAATTATGATTCTTCAACCAAAAAAATGAATTTTGAACAAAATAGTTGAATTTTCAACAAAAAAAGATGAATTTTCTACCCAAAAAACAGTTAAATTCTCAACCAAGAAGATTAATTTCCTATAAAAAAAGACGAATTTTTAACAAATGACATAAATTTTTAACTTAAATAGTTGGAACAATGGATGTGATGTTAGCCAAATTTTATTTGATGATGTTTTGCTTACATTTTTCAAACTAAATAGTTGAATTTTTAAACCAAAATAGATCAATATTAACCATAAATGAACTAGTTAAATTTTCATTTAGGAGAATTAATTTTCAATAAAAAAAAGAATTTTCTACAAAACAGTGGAATTTTCAACCCGAGAATATGAATTTTCAACTAAGTAATTGGAACAATGGATGTGATGTTAGTCCAAATTTTACTTGATAATTTTTTTAAGAATTTGTTTCGTTTGTAAATTTTTTAAACTAAATAGTTGAGTTTTTAAACCAAAAAGATCAATTTTTTATTAAAAAATCGAGTAGTCAAATTTTCATTGAGGATAATTAATTTTCAATAAAAAAGAAACGAATTTTTCACAAAAGAGTTTAATTTTTACCGATATTTCAACAAAAAAAGATTTTAATAAAAAATAAACAACTGGATTTAACCAACAAATACGAATTTTCAACAAAATACTTGGTTTTTGACCAAAAAATTGATTTTCTAACAACAAAGACGAATTTTTCAACAAAAACAATCACTTTTTATCCAAATCGTTATATTTTTAAAGAAGAAGATTAATTCTCTACCAAAAAAGACGAATTTTTAACAAGTTACATGAGTTTTCCACAAAATACTTTGAACAATTGATGTGATTTAGTCCAAATTTTATTTGATTAATTTTTAGTTTATATTTTTTTCGTTTCTAAATATTTTTCTCTAAATACTTTAATTTTTCACTTAAAAAGATCAATTTTCAACGAAAAATGTAATAGTTGATATTTCAACAAAAAAAGATTTTAGTTTAAAATAAAAAGCCAATTTTTAACAAAGCGGTTGAATTTTCAACCAAGAAAGTATGACTTGAACCAAATTATTGAATTTTCAACAAAATAATTCAATTTTGAATAAAATAATTAAAAAATTTAACCAATAAAGATGAATTCTTAAACAAAAATTTAATAGTACACTTTTCAAGCGAAAAGAATGAAGTTTCAATCAAAAATAGTTAGATTTTCTTGTTGGTCTGTTTGCATTTAAGTGTAAAAACAAGAAAAAAGAAGGGAATAGGGAAAAGACTGAAGTCTGCCGTAAATAAATAGTAATTTTTATAATTTATAGACGAAAGAATAGCATTTTAAATGAACAGTGAAGTTCAATTTCAATACTTTTTAAAAATATTATGTTAGAAAACTGAAAGTTTTGCTTAAAAAATCAACTACCACAAATAAGTTTAATACTTGAAAAATTTTGTGACACTATTTTTTATCTCTGAAGCGTGTCCGAGGCCTGAACTCAGACAACCGTTATTCTATTCTATATTTTATTTATTAAATCAGTTTAAATCGTTTCAGAAATGTTTAAAACCCCAAGTATATTTAAAAATTGGCTGTTATGGATTTTGAAATTGTTTATTGTATATTGTTTTTTATAAAGTTATTTTTTATTTTCCAGGTAAAAGATGGCGACTCATTACCACCCATCCTTTGCCACCATTGCAAATACAAGTTGGATGTGCTACACACCTTTCGGGAAGTCTCACACAAATCTGACGGTATACTCAAACAGTACCTGCATTATGCCAAGCAATTGTCGCTTGAAGAACAGGTAATTTCGCTTTTTTTTCCACACTTATCAAATAGAATATAACGCAAAATAAATTGACCAAAAGACTGCGTAGATTGGACACAAAAAAACTCAGTTTTCCACACCCACGCTGACCTATTTTCCTTTTTTTTTTATTAACATCATACTGCAAGATGGAATAGCCTCCAGAGCTGAGCTCACTTTATGGCTCTAGAATTCAGATCATAACGTCAAGATTCAAGAAGCAAGTGATTGTAAAAAAACGTAGTTATAAAACTATAAACAGACGGGTGTTTGAATAGATGCATTTAATCTAATTGTAAATCGTGGATGGAGGGCTGGAGGCCGCGGAACCTGGTTTTATCATAATTTTATTTTGGTCGCGAGCCTGCGAGCGAAGAAGCGTCGTTGAACCAACCGAAAGGGGGCTGCTGAACAAATATTAGTCTCTGATTAACAACTGGAAATCGACCTAATGTGCTGACAGTGGTAGGCAGTCACTCTGTTCCAAGTAATGATGCAAGAGAATGTGCAACATGTGCACTCTGATTGCAGATAAGACTGCTAATCCATGTGTGCATTACGCGTACCTAATATCTCATGAAGGAATTATCGATGTGTGTGTGTGGTTTACTATTTATTTGCGTCTATGCCCTGATATATCAGTAATTATGTAAGACATCTCAAGGTCTCCCTTAATACAGTCTACTTAAACTTATCAGCTTGACCCTGATTTCTGCATAAAAGAGAAATGATTGTAAACTGACGCATTCAGTGTGTAAATTGGCCTCCTCCCCTTTTTTTTACACTTTTTTTTGTTGTTGTTGGTCTCTTTAAGTCTTGTGAGATAGATGAGAGGGCCTAAAATGTTGCTTAGGCCGACAGACTTTGGGTAGTTTGGATTTCAAAGTTCGAAATGAAAAAGTAGGCTGGAAACTGAACGTCATTTTCTAAGCCAATTTCCAGTTTTCTAAACTGATAGTCTAAAGGTATTAAAAATGAACTTTGATTTTTTCCTATTTATTTATCGCAGGCTTCAAAATCTGTCAACTATTCCCATATTTTTCTCTTTTTCTCACTTTTCCACTTGAATGTGAACTGAATTAATAGAGCCCAATAAAAAAATCCAACTACTTTTGGTTGAAAGTTAATTCTTTTTGGCTGAAAAGTCTACTATTATATTTTGTATTGAAACTTAATTATATTCTTGAAAATTCAAGAGTTCTGTTAAAAAGTCATCCTTTTGTTTGAAAATTCAACTGTTTTGTGGAAAATTCAACTATTTTAGTACAGAATTAAACTATTTGGTTGTAGAGTAACTTTTTTGTAGAAAATTCATTTTTTCGGCTTGAAAATTCAACAACTTGCTTGAAATTTTTTTCCTTTGTTGACTAGAAAATCTGTCTTGATTGAAAATTCAACTCTTTGGTTGAAAATTCGTCTTCTTCGTTTAAAAATTCATCAAAATTCATACAACTATTTCGTTGTAAAATCATCTGTTTTGGTTGAGGATTCAACTGTTTTGTCGAAATTCTTACTTTTGGGTTGAATTCAACTATTTTTTTGTAGATGAACATTCTTGGTTAAAAATTCATCTTTTTGAATGAAAACTGAACTATTTTGTTGGAAATTCATCTGTTTGGTTAACAATTTTATTATTTGGTATAACATTTTATTATACATATCCTTGAAAACTCAAGAATGTTGTTAAAAAGTAATCCTTTTTTTAGTTGAAAATTCCAATTTTTTGTTGTAAATTCGTCTTTTTGTTGAAAATTCAACTATTTTAGTACATAATTAGACTATTTGGTTGTAAATTAACTTTTTTGTAGAAAATTAATTTTTCCGTCTTGAAAATTCAACAACTTGAAATGTTGTCCTTTGTTGACTAAAAAATCTTTCTGGATAGAAAATTCAACTCTTTTGTTGAAAACTCGTCTTCTTGGTTTAAAAATTCACCTCTTGATTATTTTGTTGAAAAGTCAACTGTTTGGTTGAAAATTCATATAGTTTGTTAAAAATTTGTCTCTTTTGTAAACTAAATGATCGTTTTGGTTGAAAATTTAACTCTTTTCGTGAAAAATTTAACTATTTTGTTAAAAATTCGTTTTTTTGTTGTTGAAAATTCATATTTTAAACTGAAAATTTAACTTTTCCATTTTTGATTAAAAATTGTTGAGAATTCATATTTATGGGTTGAAAATTAAACCTTTTGGTTAAAAATAAACCTTTCTGTTCTAAAGTTCATATTCTCGGCTTAAAAATTCTACTATTTTGTTGAAAATTCTTATTTTTCGTTGAATTCAACTGTCTTGGATTTAAAATTAAAATATTCTTTGGTTGAAATATCAACTATTGCAACTATTTCTTGAAAATTCAACTATATGTTTCAAAATTGTGGCTGGGGATACAATTATTTGGTTGAAAATTTGTCCTTTTTGGTAGAATTCAACTGTTTTTGATATGAAATTAAATATCTTTTTGGTTGATAATTCAATCGTTTTATACCAACAAATCTTCTTTTTGTCTTTAAAATTCAAAATTTTTGTAGAAAACTCAACTGTTTTGTAGAAAATTCGTTTTTGGCTTTAAAAAACAACAATTTGGTTGGAAATTTTTATTCTTTTTCGTCTGGAAAATCGTTCTGGTTTAAAATTTCATCTCTTTTGGTAGAAATGTCATCTTTTTTTGGTTAACATGCAACTGTTTGGTTGAAAATCAATCTGTTTTGGTTGAGGAAGCAATTATTTTGTTGAAAATTTGTCTTTTTGTGGTTAAATTCAACTGTTTTTGATTAGAAGTTAAAACATCTTTTTGGTCGAAAATTAAGTTGCTTTATTGTAATTTCAAACTCTTTTTATTTTTAATTTGTCAATTCTTCAAAACTGTCTTTTGAAATTCTTGCAATTGACCATTTAGGCTTAAATAAATAGATCTAAAATGGAAAAATTTTTAAGAGAAAGATTTAAGAATTAAACATTGTAAATTTAATTATTTCATAATTGAAATGTTAACAATTGAACTTAACATTAAAGAAAAGGTTGAAATCAAACTTATTAATGTGGTAAATTCATGTTTTTTAATGAAAAATTTTGGTTGAATTCAACTGTTTTTTATTTAAAATAAAAATCTTTTCTTTTTTTTGTTGAAGTATCAACTATTACATTTTTCTTGGCATGCAACGAAAAGAAATTCAACGGTTCCAAATTCAACTATTCTGTTGAAAATGTGTTCCTTTTTAGTAGAAAATCAATCTGTTTCGTTAAAAAATAATCTATTTCGTTAAGTTTGAACTGTTTTGTTGAGAAGTATTTTTTTTCTTGAAAATTGGCTTGAAAATTCAATTTTTTTTTTTAATTCGCCTTTTTGATTTAAAAATTTTATAATTTAGTTGGTATTTTTTTTCTTTCTTCATTGAAAATTCGTCTTTTTGGTTTGAAAATTCATCTCTTTTGGTAGAAATTTCATATTTTTTGCTTAAATAATCATGTCTTTTGTTGAAAATTTAACTATTTTGCTTACGATTCATTTTTTTTAATGAAAGTTCAACTTTTCCATTTTTAATTTAAAATTGATCTTTTTTAGTTGAAAATTTCACTATTTGGTTGAAAATTTGTCTTCGTTAGTAGAAAATTAATCTTCTTGGTCAAAATTTAATATTTCTGTTGCAAATTGAACTATGTGATTAAAAATTAATTTATTGTGTTGAAAATGCAATATTTTTACTTGAAATGTTAGGAATTCAAGGCTTTTAAAATTGAAATTAATATAGTACCCGCAATAATTTTATTTAAATGAAATTATTCCTATTTTTTCGTGAAAAATCCTGTTTTTAGAGTATTTTAGGTCTGTGATGCCTGTTATCGATACGGGTGAAAAAATGTATTTTTTTGCTTGTAATTGGAAGGAGGGTATTAACCCTTTAGAAACACCTTTCGCATATGAATGCGAAAGGTGTTTTATTGGAAATTTGCAACATTTAGTGTTAGGAATTCGAGGCTTTTAAAATGTAATTGAATATAGTACCCAAATTAATTTTATTTAATGAATTTATTCCTCTTTTTTTCGTGAAAAATCCTGTTTTTAGGGTATTTTAGGCCTGTGAAGCCTGTTATTGATACAGTTAAAAAAGTGTATTTTTTTGCTTCTTGTAATTGGAGGGAGTTTTCAACCCTTTAGAAACACCTTTCGCATTCATATGCGAAAGGTGTTTTGTTGGTAATTTTCAACATTTAGTGTTAGGAATTCAAGGCTTTTAAAATGTAATTCAATATAGTACCCACATTAATTTTATTTAAATGAATTTTTTCCTTTTTTTCGTGAAAAATCCTGTTTTTAGAGCATTTAAGGCCTGTGAAGCCTGTTATCGATACAGTTAAAAAAATGTATTTTTTTGCTTCTTCTTGTAAATGGAGGGAGGGTATCAACCCTTTAGAAACACCTTTCGCATATTAATGCGAAAGGTGTTTTGTTGGAAATTTGCAACATTTTAGGCCTTTAAAGACACACGGCATAAAGGAGATTTTCCCTAAATAGAAATAGAGAGAGAGGCAGTAAGTAACTTGAACTTGGACCATCCTTTTTCAGGCCAAGTCTTTCTCCACTGCCCAAGTAGCAGACTTAAGCCCGCTCCAATCGTTTCTGCAGCTAAACAAAACGCTGTTCAACGAGGAGCCAAATAATTCTCCGGCCAGCATTAATCAAAACGTTATACCTCAGACGCAAAAGCATCACCTCGAATTACGGGCTCATGATACAAACGACCTGGAAAATGTCAAATGCGAGGAGCCAGATGATGATACATATTCAAACAGCTCGGATCCTGATCGCTTGGAGATCGAAGATCGAGAAGAGCATGATCAAGAGCAAGACTCTGATGGAGAGGAAAATGGTTACGATATGACTGTTACAAAAAGGTCCAAACTGGACGATAGTTATGACAACTCCAAGCCCAGTTCACCCAGGACAAGTCCCATCAACAGAATGGATACACCCGAAAGCAATTGTTCCGATTCGCATATCGACCAAGAAACCACAAAGCTTTGGCAACAGTTAACGAGGTGAGAATAGACACCTTTCTTAGGGCGTAGCGTAACATAAACAATTTCAGAAAATTGAAGACCCTAAAATTAAAGGTCTACTATTTGTTGGAGAAACGAGAAAAAATCTACCTCAGCCCGGATTTGAACCTGGAACGCCACTATACATGAGTGGAGCGTTAACCAATTACGCCACCGAGGGTGTGGTAGATGATTTCTTGTTTTTCATAGTCACATGGTGAACGCCGAGTCAAAATATAAATTTAAACAATGATGTTATTTTGTCGAGCAGGGTAATTAATTAATTTGTTATGTAAAATATTAAATAGTGCCGATTACTGGTTAATTATTTGTTGAAATGATCTACCACAGCCTCGGTCGCGTTCCTGGTTCAAATCCGGGCTGAGGTAGATTTTTTTGTAGTTTTTCCAACAAATAATAGACCAGTTATCTACACTATTTAATATTTGACATAAAAAACTAATTAATTTCGTCCCGAACAAAACAATCTGAGAAATTCATAGATCTCTATAAAATACATCTTTTTTGTTGTATTTATTTCAATTGAAACAACCCTTCTCGAGAAAAATCGAAGAAAGTTGACAAAAGTCCAACAAATTTTTGATATTTTTCAAAATCAGTGGGCATTTTTAATTATACTTACAAATGGACTCGATGAAAAATATAAATCACCATTTTCGACACTTAAAAACCTGATTGGTTGCGACACTGCATATGATTTTTTGCATATGATTTTTTATTTCGTTTATCTTCTAAGAAAGATTACGAATTTTCTGCGCCATCAATTTTGTAAATAAAAATTGCCAAATAAGTAATTTTATTTCATGATAGAATTTATTTCTAAATGTTTCTAAACATTACTCATAAGAGAGAAAATGTTACTTGTAAAATCATTATTTAATAGTGGGAAATAATTCTGTTGTTGACATTTTGCTACCCCACTATAATTTGTAAGCTTTTTTACACTTTCATAGAGATGAGAAAAATGAAATAATGGTACCAGGGAAAATTTTAAATTATTTAGGCTTTATTTTGAAAGATTAATTTTTAATTTTAAAGATAGCAAAATATGTCGAAAAAGAATCTGGAAAATTTTCAGACTTTTTTATTTTGCAGGTTTCGAATTTTTGTTAGGAAAATTGAATGTTTTCAAAGGATATTTAGACGTTTTAGGAGTTTTGAAAACATTCAAAAATAATTTAAATCTTGAGAATATTTCAAACAAAATGTAGATTTTTGAATATTTCGAAAAAATAAGTTTTTCAAGAATTTCGAAAGGTTTCAAAGAATAAAAAAGTTTCTTAAGATTCATGGGAAAATTTCAAATAACTTTTTATTTTTTTAAAAGAATTTCAAGAGAAAATTTAAAAAGATTACAAATGATTTCCTAAAATTTCCAAAAAGAGTAGAAGTTATTAAAGCCAAAATTTTCAATTTTACAAAATTACAAAATTAAAAAAAGGGTAAGTTTAAGAGATATTTAGAAATTTTGAAAAGATTTTAAAAACATGAAAAAAATGTAGATTTTTGAAGATTTCGAAAAAGAAGCTTTTTCAGAATTTTTAAAGGTGGCAAGAGAAGTAAAAATTTTTAATGATTTTTTATTTTGAAAAAGTAATTTTGAAAGAAAATTTAAAAAGATTTAAAAAGATTTCTAAACATGTTGTAAAAATCTGGAAGATTTTAAGGAAATTTGTTTAATTTCGAAAAAAATGCAAATACTTAAGAAAAATTCAAGTCAGTTTAAAAGATATTCAGAAATTTTTAAAGTTTTGAGGAGATTACAAATATTTTCAGAATTGAATAGATTTTCAAAAATGTATAAAATATCTAATTTCAGCTCGAATCGAAGTGTTCAAAAATATATAACAAATAAGTAAATTGTCTTTCTACTCAAATCGAAAAGAGCTTGAAGTTAAACTTAACTTTTTTCTATTTTAAAGAGATTATTTCATCTAAATATTTTTCTTCATTGATTTAAATGGTAAAGAAAACAAATATTTTGTTGGAAAATTTATAAATTCTTGTATACTTTCTTGTAAAATATTGAAACTACAATCAAATACAACATCATACAACAGTATACAGCAATATACAAAAAAACACAAAAAAGTAAAAAATTCGTCCAAGTAATAGACAAAAGTTCTAATTTTCTGTAATTGTTTTAATTTATTGTATTTATTTGTATTTTTTTGTAAAAATTATTCCAATTTTTCCCACTTGTTTGTAAACAATTTTTCACCAGAGATTTAGAAAAAATTTATTAGATTTGTTTTAAATTAATTTTTATGAGATTTTTGTCAATCTCGGTTTCAATGGAAAATATTAATACAACAAAAAATATGTATTTCATAGAAATCTACAACTTTCATTTAAACTTTTGTTCAATACAAGAAATAATTTTAAAATAAATCAAGAAAACATGTTTTTTTTTTCTGTTTTTCCAGGCAATTTTGTCAGAAATTGTTGGTGGTATTGGTCTGATTTTTTTAAATGGTCACTAATCATTGTTTTTACGTATATCCTGAACAAAAAATATTTTAAAAAAAGTTTACAAGTATTTTTAATCTTGAAGTAGCACTTTCACTCATTAATTTGTTATTAAAAAATATATACAATATCTTAAATATTGTAACCTGATGGATATTATTCATAAGGAGTATCTTTATCGAACAAAATTTACGTTAAAAAATCGGATCTTTTACTTGTTTTTAAATATTAAAAAATGTCAACTTTGTTAAGTAATTAAAAAATTGGCTCGCACAAATTTCTTTGAAACTTAGTTAACTTTCATTCGAAAAAAAGACGCCAAAATAGGATGAAATTTGTAAGCTATAAACTAATTTGTTCACGAAAACCTTTTTTTGGACAAAAATCTCCCGACTAAAAAAAATTTGTTATCTAACAACAATGTTGAAATTTTGTTTATTAAACTTTCAGGGATACCATTTCTTTTAAGACTTTCAAAATCATTGAAACCGGTCATAAATCAATGTAATAATTAACTAAAAATAACCTCCAGTTGATTAGAGTATGAAAAAAATTGTTTATATTGCTATAAACAAACTAATGAACAAAAGTTTTTTTTAGTGATTCGCTCCTTAAAATCCATATCATTTGTATGATGAAATATGACATATATTAATGTGTGATTAAAATTAGTTAATAATAGATGCTGTTTAGCAATAGTTTAAACAGTTTTTGTAAACAAAGACGCATTTCGACATTTTTTTTCATAAATGGGCTTAGTTTTTTGTGGAATCAACGAAAAATGTCTTGCCAAAGACTCTTTGCTGTTTGAAATGCTCAAAAATAGTTAATTAAAAAACAATTTTGATAAACAAATGCAGATTTTGACCATTTTTTCATAAATAGGATTGCTTATAGTTCATTCCGCCAAAAAATAGGCCTATTCATAAAAAAATGGTCAAAATGTGCATTTGTTAATAAAATTTTTTATATAATAAACAATTTTTGTTAATTTGAAAAATGTTAAGGGAAGGAGTATTTGGCAAGACATTTCTAGTTGATTCTGCAAAAGAATTAAACCTATTCATGAAAAAATGTTGAAAATGTGCATTTGTTTATGAAAATTGTTTATTAAATCGACAGTGTTTGTCACTGTGAAAAATATGACAAGGAATCTTGGCCAACGTATTTCTATTTGATTCCGCAAAAAACTTAAACCTATTTCAAATAGTTAATCATTGTGAATCACGAAAAAATTACTTGTTCATTAGTTTGTTTTTAGCATTGTAAACAAATTTTTTTTCTTACTCTAACCCACTGGAAAATATTTTTAAGACCATTATTACATTGATTTATGGTCTGTTTTAATCTTTTTTTATATTTATTTTTTTATGTTTTAAATTTGATTGTCAGAAAAACGGTTTGAAAAAAATAGTTTTTCTATAATTTTAAGAATGAAAATAATATTACTCAGTATATAATTTTTCATAAACAACATTATTTTGAATGAAAAGATTTTAAAACTTACAAAAAAAATAATTTTAACCATGTTTTTTGCAATTGAATTTTTTCTTACTGTCGCTTCTTACCAATTTTTGAAAAATTGTTTAAATTTCGTAATTAATGGCTTGTTATTTCAAGATAAGCGCTCTCTACATTTTTTGTAAAGGAAACATTTTTTAAACAAAAAAAAAATTATATTTGAAGATTATTTACTTGTTTTTAAAATTAGAAACAGTAAAGTTGTAGGGAATGTTTTACCTGAAAAAATAAGTCATGCTTGATTAAAATTCAACCATTTAAAAAAAAATTAATAAGGGACAATGTGAAAAAATTAAATTACAAAAACTATTGTTGAAATAATAATTTGTTGTAAGTTTTAAACTTTTTTCATGAAAAATAATTGTTTTTCTTTCATAAGACATGATTTTAGTATCATTTCACTTTTCAAAATCATAGAAAACTTTTTTTCCCTGGAGACCTTATTTTGGCACCTGAAAATTTTTATTGTGGCTAAAAAACAAAAACAGTTTCAAGTCTGCTTAAAGTAAAACGTATTTTACTATTAAAAATAGAATTAAAATTTTGTTTAAAAATAAATTTCGTAAGATCTTTTTTAAATGCATGTAAAACATGAAAGATTTACTTAAATCTTTAACCAAATAAAGAGGGAAGAGCAGAGACACATTTTCTTTGACTCTGCTCTGAAATCAAATATTTGTCGAACTTTATCGAGTAGCAGGTTCCATTCTTAGAAAAGTCTGTTTCAATATGTGAGTAAGTAGTAGATAAGATATGAGAGTTGCCACCTGCTATTTGAAAAAGAATTTAGCACTGACCTTATACAAACTCATTATCACCTACTACCTGCACTACTACAACTATTAGTATACAGATTTTCCAATAAAGATAACAATTTTAAGAATAGATTCTTCGCAAAAAAGAAAACTACTTGACAAAACCTGACTCGTAGATTTAAAAACGAGGGCTTAACAAAAATTACGCGAAATTTGTTGAAATAATTATTAAAATTAATTGTAATATTTATCAGGGTGGTTCAAAAAAGGATTTTTTCTTGAACGACACCCCTACAAAGTGGTTCTTTTAGTGTCAGAATAACACTTAATTTTTGAGAGCATTTGAAAAAAAAAATGATTAGGTGTCCCCCAACTCGGTTTTTGAAAATTAATGGCTTATTTTGTTTAAATAATCGCTGCTAATGGATTTTTTAAATTCAACAGACATACTCTTTTTACTCAAATACATAATTTAAAAAAAAAATAGCATTTTATTTTCTAAAAACGGCTTGGGGGACCCCTAAATACTGAATTGCTTCAAAATATATTCACAAGCTTCATAACTTTTGAAAAGATTCGAAAATAATTGAAATCTTGATAAGATTTAAACAGAAAATTAAACAAAATGTCGCTTTTTTAAGATTTATGGGAAAATTCCAAATTATTTTTTATTTCGAAAAATAGAGAAATGAGAAAATTGAAAAAGATTTCAAAATATTTCATAAATTTCGAAAAAGAATGTAAAAGATTTTAAAGGGAAATTTTGCAATTTTGCAGAATTACCAAATTTTCGAAAATATTCGAGTAAGTTTAAAAGATGTTTAGAAATTTTGAAACAAATTCAAAAATAATTTAAAACTTGTGAAGATTTTAATTTTTTTAATATAGATATTTGAAGATTTTGAAAAAAATGAAAGTTTTTAACAATTTTGAAAAGTTTCAAGCGAATAAAAAATTTTCTTTAGATTTCTAGGAAAATTTCAAATGATTTTTCATTTTGAAAAATTAATTTTAAGAGAACATTTAAAAATGTTTCAAGACATTTCCAAAATTTTCAAAAAAGAATCTGAAAGATTTCAGATAAATTTTTATTTATTTATTTTTTAATTTAACGAAATATTCGAATAATTTTTAAAAATATTTACAAGGTTGAGAAGTTTTGAAAGGATTCAAAAAACAATTCTAATTTGAAGATTTAAAAAAATGTAGATTATTTGAAGATTTAAAAAATTTAGATTTTTTGAAAAATAGAATTTTGAAAGGTTTCAAGAGAGTGAAAAATGTTCTTTAGATTTCGAGGAAAATTTAAAATTATTTTTCATGTTAAAAAATTAATTTAAAGAGAATATTTCAAAAGATTTTTTAAAAATTCAACCGATTTCCAAAATTGTCAAAAAAGAATATGGAAGGTTTCAAGTCAATTATTATTATTATTTGTTTAATTTAAGGAAAAACTCGAATAATTTTACAAGATATTTAGAAGGTTCAGGAGTTTTGGAAAGATTCAAAAAACAACTTTAATTTGAAGTTTTCAAAAAATTTAGATTATTTGAAGATTTCAAAAAATTTAGATTTGAAGATTTCAAAAAATTATGATTTTTTGAGGATTTCAAAAAATTGAATTTTTTTTTGTTGAAAATTTTGAAAAATAAGATTTTTAGAATTTCGAATGGTTTCAAGAGAATGAAGAATTTTCTTTAGATTTCTGGGAAAAAATTTTGATGATTTTTCAAGTTGAAAAATTAATTTTAAGAGAACACTTCGAAAGATTTCAAAACATGTTAAAAGATTTCCAAAATTTTCAAAAAACAATCTGGAGGATTTCAAATCAATTTTTTTTTAATTTAAGGAAAAATTCGAATAATTTTAGAAGATATTTAGAGGGTTGAGCAGTTTTGGAAAGATTAAAAAAAAACAATTTTAATTTGAAGATTTCAAACAATTTTGATTATTTGAAGATTTCGAACATTTTTGAAGATTTCAAAAACTTTTGATTTTTGAAAAAATAAGCTTTTTAAAAATTTTGAAAGGTTTCAAGAGAATGAAAGTTTTTCTCTTGATTTCTGGACAGATTTAAAATAATTTTTCATGTTGAATAATTAATTTTAAGAGAATATTTAAAAAGATTTAAAAATATTTCAACAGATTTCCAAAATTACCAAGAAATTGGCTAATTTTTTTTTAAATTGTAGAAAAAAATCGAGTCAATTTAAAACATATATAGGAATTTTAGAAGTTTTAAAGAGATTAAAAATATTTTTAAACTTCAAAAAATTTTCGAAATTTCATAAAATATGTTTTAATTTCTACCAAACTTCTAAAAGATCTTTTAAAGTGACACAAATTTTTCCGAATATTTGATAAAATCCTGTAAAAAAAATGTTTCCTACAAATTATCTAGATTCTTTTTCGACACATCTGAAATTTTCTCAAGAATCTTAGCAGATAAAAAAAAAAGCTTTTTATTTTGTAAAAACGGCTTGCGGGGCCCCTAAATATTAAAAAAAAATTTAACATTTTATTTACTTTGTAGGAGTATCATTTGAGAAATTAAAATCTTTTTTTGAACCACCCTAATATATATATTTATATAAATAAATATATTATTTATAATATCAAGAATAGTTTTGAAGATAAAAAAAAGTTCAATAAAGTCCAATAAAGTTTGTGTTTTTCTCACTCAAGCAGCAATAGAAATTTGGAAATTACCAGGACGAACGGTGACAAATTGAACAACGGCTTCACGGGGGAGGCGACAAATCTTCTGAGATCGTTAATTAATAACAGGCAAATCGGCATCACCGCCGTTGATTCCGATGGAGTTTCTCCGCAAATCAGATTTTACAGAGATACTCAAGGAACGGCGATGGAACGCACGATTCCAGATTGCTCAGTTCTCGGCAATCGCACCATAGAAAACAAGGTTTGTTATTTTATTTTATTATTCAACTTATTTGTTTGATAAATTATTATTTTTTAAGTTACTAGGAGACTTTTAAATTTAGTAAATCGGGAGAGTAAATCAGTTACAAGATTTTAAAATTTTTTGCCAGTTTGAATTATAAGATTTCATTTTTCCCAGCATTTTTCAGATTAAAACTGTGGAATTTATAATATATAAATGTACGAGTTATTTTATTTTTATTTTTGGTTGAAAGCTGCTTTGAATGATTAAAAAAGTTGCTTTGTTATTTTTTTAAATAGTGCCCGGTTTAAAAAAAGGGCCTATTTGCTAGGTCTGACACACTTTGTATAGTCCGGATTTACAAGTGTTTAGTCTGAAATCAAAAATTATGCAGTCGAAAGTTAACTTTATTTTCCAATAATTTCTACTTTTCTAATCAAATATTTTTCAAGTATTACAAAGTACTTTCAATATTGATTTAAACTATTATTCTTCAACCTATAAATTATCAGAATTTTTATTTATTTATCGCAGGGTTCACAGTCTTTCTTTTATTTTTCTATTCTGCTCTTTTCCCTTTTTTCTAATTAATAGAACCTGATAAGAAAATCCAAATATTTTTGTATGAAAGTTGAAAAGTCTGCTATTATATTTTTCGTTGAGAGTTCATCTTTTTTGGTTGAAAATGGTATTATTTGTTTAAAACTGTAATTATTCTGTTGAAAATTCAACACATTTTTTAAGGTCATGCTTTTTGGTTGAAAATTAATCTTTTTTGCTTCGAAATTCAACCATTTGGTTGAAAGTTTTTTTTTTCTTGACTGAAAAATCTTTCTTGGTTGAAAGTTCAACTTTTCTGTATAAAATTTGTCTTTCCGGTTTGAAAATTTGTCTCTTTTAGTAGACATTGCATCTGTTTTAGTTGAGGATTCAAATATTTTATTGAAAATTCAACTATTGGGTTGTAAATTTACTTTTGTAATTGAAAATTCCATTATTCTATTTTTTGTTGCAAATGGGTCTTTTTAATTTGAAAATTCAATTATTATTTTGAAAATTCTTGTATTTTGTTGAAAATTCGTCTTTTTGGTTGACAATTCATCTTTTTAGTTACAAATTTAACTGTTTTTTGATCATTTGTTTTTTTTGCTTGAAAATCCAACTTTTAGATTGAAAATTCAACAATTTGTTGAAATTTTTGTTCTGTCTTTTCTGAAAAATGTTTCTTGGTTGAAAATTTAACTCTGGTTGAAAATTCCTCTTTTTGATTCGAAAATTCCTCTCTTTTGGTAGAAGTTTCATCTTCTATGTTTAAAAATGCAATTGTTTTTACTTAAAATTAATCTGTTCTGTTTGATGATTCAACTATACTGTTGAGAATTCGTCTTTTTGGGTTGAATTCAACTATTTTTCATTTAAAATTTTGGTTAAAAATTTAACTATTTTGTTGAAAATTCATTTTTTAAATTGAAAATTTAACTATTCCAGTTGAAGATTCCTCATCTTAATTGAAAATTCACCTCTTTCGTTCTTCGGTTCTTTCTATTTGGTTGCAAATTGTTTTTTTAAGTTGAACTCCTTCCTCAAAAATTCATTTTTTTTAGGTTGAAGGTTCATTAGTTTGGTTGAAAAATTATCTCTAAAAATTTAACTATTTTATTGATTTTGTTTTAATTAATTTTTTTAACTGAAAATTTAAGCATTCCAGTTGAAAATTAGTTTTTTTTCGGTTAAAAGGTTTTTTTGCTGAGTATTTAAACTATTCCAGCGGAAGATTCATCATTTTAGTTAAAAATTAATTTCATTATTTCTTTCTAAGTATTTTGTTTAAACTTGTTTTTTTTTTTGTTGAAAGCATATCTCTTCTGTTAAAAAATCATTTTTTTTAAGATTCATATATTTTGTTTAAAATTCGTTTTTTTGGTAGGATAAAATAGAGAATGAAGTTCTTGTTGAATATTCATATTTTCGGGTTGAAAACTCAGCTCTTTTTTATTGAAAGTTAATTGATTTTTTTGGCTAAAAATTTTATTAATTGGTTGAAAATTGAACTATTTAAAAAAAATCAATAATTATGTTAAAAAGTTATACTTTTTCTTGCAAATTCGTTTTTTTGTTGTTGCAACTTCATATTTTCGGGTTGAAAATTGAAATGTTTTGTTAGAAAGTTTACTTTTTTGTTAAAAATTCATATTTTTGGGCTGAAATTTCAACTCTTTCATTGTAAATTCGTTTTTTTTTTGTTTATTGAAAGCGTTTCCAGTTGGATTTAATACATTACCCACATTAATTTTATTTAAAATAATGTATTCCCCTATTTTCGCGTCAAATCTCCGTGTTTTAAGACCATTTTGGTCTGTGAAGTCTGTTATCAATACAGTTTAAGAAAATGTTTTTTTTTGCTTCTTTTTGCAAATGTGGAGGTCGGGGGTCGATAAAAAGGTGCGTAGTCGAAAATTTGATTACAATTGATTAGCCCTGATTACAATTGATTAGTCCTGATTACAATTGGCATTAGTTTAAATGAATATCGAGTAAAAGTTGTCTAATTTCGAAGATTAGAATTTGAAAGTTGTTGGTTTAGCTTTTTGAGGAATGCAGAGTGAGTTCGAGATTATTGTTAGCTTTACAGGAGCCTTATTCTTCGCAGATAAAAGGAAGTGAAGTCAGGAAGGCTGGCTTTTGTAGATTTGGGCTGTTGCTCTTTGGCTAGGCTAGGCTAGGCAAGGCAGTGTCTGCGCAAATATAGATGGTCTTCTGTGAGCCGTGCTTGCATTTTGTCCAGTGCAAATAACTAGTAGGAAAGAAATCCAGGTATAGAAAGAAGGCAGGTCAGGTGACCCTTGGCTGTGTCTTGACAAGGGATCCCTTGGGGCCACTATTCAAGGCCCACCTGCCTCCAGGTAAGAGGCCTTCAAGGCCTCGCAGATAATAGATAACTGGAAAGTTCTTTGTGATAGGCCATAAGCGGCGGACCCACTGAATTTACTGTGTCAACCCGCTGTTAACAGATGTTCAGATAAGCCTGGTTTCAAAGGATTTTAAAAACCTTCTTTGTTCCGCGGAGAGAATTTCAATTCCCTTCCACCATAATAAAAGTTCACGGTGGTGCCCACCTTTGTAGCGTTTCCGAGGTTCTAGGATAGGTTTTTGTCTGATAACAGGTAGAGGAGGAGATTCGGGGAAAGGCCGTTTACTAAATTCTATATCGGTGATGTCTACTCCGCTCCTTCCCGGATCCAGTATCCTCTACTGACTACTCTACTCTACTCTACTCTAAACTAAACTAAATACATAGTCTAAATTCCCAGCTATGCTCAAAGTATTGCTTTCGGAAAGTATCAGCCTCAGCTCAAACTAGATTACGAGAGGTACTCTCAATTTCCGATAAAGCTGATCCCATTTTAAGCCGGGGTCTGAAATACTTTAAATTTCGGACAAAATAGATGCATTTTTAACCAAGTGATTCCATTTACTACAAAAAAAAAAAAGATTAATTTTAAACCCAAAATTGAATAGATGAATTTTCAACCAAATACATTCAGCCAAAAAAATAAATGTTCAAAATAGTACTTCAACTTTTAATTAAATAGTTGAATTTTTAATGAAAAAATATGAATTCTCAAGGCAAAATGTAATAGTTGATCAACCAAAAAAGATTTTAATTTTAAATCAGGAACAGTTAAATTCAACAAAAAAGACGAATTACGAAAAAATTTTGAAAAAGAAAGATTAATTTTCAATAAAAGAGTTGAATTTTCAACAAAAAAGTTCATTGTTAACCAAAGAGATAAACCTGTAACAAAAAAGGAATTTTTAAAAAAGTAGTTCAACTTTCAGCCAAATAGTAGAATTTTCAGTCAAAAAGATGATTTTTCAACCAAAAAGTTAATTCAAACCAAATTGTTGAATTATCGAGTCAGAAAGACGAATTTTCTACAAAACTGTCGAATTTTCTACCAAAAAATATGAATTTTCAACAAAAAAGTTAATTTTCAACCAAACATTTGTGTTTTCAACAAAAAAGTTCATTTTCAACCAAATAGTCGTATTTTGTACTAAAATAGTTCACTTTTCTGCCAATATAGAGGAATTTTCTACAAAAAAAAAACAAACTAATTTTCAACCAAAGAGATGAACCTGCAACAAAAAATGCATTTTTAACCAAATAATTCAACTTTCAACCAAAGAGTTGAATTATCAACCAAAAAGATGAATTCTCAACCAAAAAGTTAATTTTAAACCAAAAAGTTAATTTTAAACCAAATAGTTGAATTTTCTACCCGAAAATATGAATTTTCAAAAAAAAGTTAGTTTTCAAACAAAAAGTATTACTTCAAAAAATTGTTGAATTTTCAACCAGAGATGAGCCTGTAACAACAAATACATTTTTAACAAAGTAGTTCAACTTTCAACCAAACAGTTAAATTTTCAACCACAAAGATTAATTTTCTACGAAAAAAAAACGAATTTTCAATAAAATAGTTCAATTTTGAGCCAAAAGATGAACTTCCAACCAAATAGATGAATTTTCAACCAAAAAGTTAAATTTTCTACCAAATTGTTGAATTCTCGAGCCGAAAAGACGAATTTTCTATCAGTCGAATTTTCTACCCAATAATATGAATTTTCAACAAAAAAGGTAATTTTCAACCAAATAGTTGAATTTTCTACTAAAATAGTTGACTTTTCTGCTAATACAGAGGCATTTCCTATTAAAAAAAACTAATTTTCAATAAAATAGTTCAATTTTAAGCCATAAAGATGAATTTTCAACCAAAAAGTTAATTTTCAACCAAATAGTTAAATTTTCTACCAAATTGTTGAATTCTCGATCCGAAAAGACGAATTTTGTACAAAAAATTCGAATTCTCTACCCAAAAATATAAATTTTCATCCAAATAGTTGAATTTTCTACTAAAATAGTGGACTTTTCTGCCAATCTAGAGGAATTTTCTACAAAAAAAACCACGAATTTCAACAAAAAAGTTTAATTTTCAACCAAAAAGTATAACTTTACTAAATTGTTGAATTTTCAACCAAAGAGATGAACCTGTAAACAAAAAGGAATTTTTAACAAAGTAGTTTAACTTTCAACCAAATAGTTGAATTTTCAACCAAAATGATGAATTTTCTACAAAAAAAAAACGAATTTTCAACCAATTATTTCAATTTTCACCCAAGAAGATGATATTTTAACTAAAATAATAAATCTTCAACCAAAGGAATGAATTTTTGACAAAGTTGACCAACTTTCAACCAGATAGTTGTATTTTTAACTAAAACAGATAAATATCAAACCAAAAATGAAATAGTTACATTTTTAACGAAAGAGATGAATTTTCAATCAAGAGAGTTCTCTACAAAAAATGGAATAGTTAAATTTGCAACTAAAAAAGATTTTAATTTCAAATTAAAAAACGGTTTCAACAAATTAGTTGGATTTTCAAATTAAAAAAGATACATCTTTAACCAAAAATGGAACAGTTAAATTTTCAGTAAAATTAATTAATTTTAAAGCAGAGTTAAATTCTCACCTAAACAAGATTTTAATTTTTAATTGGAAACAATTCAGATAAACCAAAACAGACGAAAACAAAAAATGCAATAGTTAAATTTTCAGTAAAAAAGTTTATTTTCAATCAACGGGATGAATTTCGAACTAAAACGGATTAATGTCTAACCAATCATTTCAAAGCATTTTTAACTAAAAAGATGAAATTTCTTCCCAAAGAGATGAATTTTCAACAAAAAGTTGAATATTTAAACAGGTAAGATTTTTCAGGAAAAAAAGAGAACAAATTTCAAACAAAATTATGAATTTTTAACAAAAAAAATTAACTTTCAACCGAATAGTTGAATTTCCTAACAAAATAATTATACTTTCAACCAATTAATAAAATTTTCAACCAAATATTTGAATTTTTAATAAAAAAAAGATGAATTATCAAACAAAAGTCTAATAATAGACTTTTGAACCAAGTATAATTAATTATCTTTCAACCAAAAATATTTGGATTTTCTTATTGAATTTTCAGTTCTTATTCAAGTGGGAAAACGAGAAAAAGGGGAAAGACTGTGAAGTCTGCGATGAATAAATAAGAATTTTATTAATTATTAAAGTAACACAGTCAATTAAAAAAATTTCTTTCGTTGACTTTCTCAGTTGGAGGTATCTAAATTCATATTTGATTACAATATATACCAATAAATTAGTAAGCTTTTTCAATTTGAACCCTGATTGAGGAAAAAATTGTCCAATTTAAATCAAGAATGCCTTAAATTAACAGTGATAATTATAAAAATACTTAAAGTAAGGTGGTCCCAGTAATCGTGACGCCAATTTTCTGGCTTTTTATCTAGATTCAATTAATTGAAATTTCATTTGATTCTATAAAATGCTACAAATGAATGAATTTTATCATTAAATGTTACTTTTAACATATATTTTAAGAATATATTCAAATTATAACCAAGTTTAAATACAAATTTTGTAAATTAAATATTTTTAATTATTAACCAAAATTTATTTGTAATTTGAAAACAATAAAATAAGTTAAAGTTTTTATTTTAAAAAAATATTGGCAAAATCAACTAGTTGTTTTCAAAATTAATAATTTTAATCCCATAAATTACTGGAAAATTTACCTTATTGTTTTCTCAATAAAAATTAATTAAACAAGTATATTTTTATGTGCAGAGTGCCTCCATGGATAGTAATCCATCCAGTCCAGCTAGTATTGGCCGAAAGGAAACAAAGGGTAGACGAAAACAAAGTTACCCCAGCAAAGCTCCCACCAGTCCTGGACTTCTTAATTACCACCTCGAATCTAATGAAGAACAAGCTCAAGATTTTACATCTTGGTCAAACAAGGCCAAGGAAAAGGTAAAGTACTTTATTTTTCTTCCAATATTTCTTTTCCGCATATTCTTTCTATATTAGGTTGGTTCAAAAATCGCCAACTTTGAAAAGTGCAATATGCTTGTGAAATTTCTTGTTCCTTTTTGAAAAAAAAAAGAAAATCCCTTTAAAAAATTGTATAAATCTTGTAGCAATCAAAGATTAAACTCTAAATAGCTACGTTGCTTTCGTACTTAAAAACAAATTTTTACGACAATATTGACCTAATTTTTTATGACCAATTTAATGGTGTTTTTTTTTGTTGGTTAAATGTTCATCTCTTTGTTTTAAAATGAGCTGTTTTGTTGAAAATTCCTTTTTTTTGTTTAAAGTTAATTTTTTATACTAAAAATTTAACTTTTCCATTTGTGGTTCAAAATTGATCTTTTTTAGTTGAAAAATCGACTTTTTGCCGTAAAACTAATCTTCTTGGTTTGAACTGAGAATTACATTTTTGCTGAAATTTCAACAATTTGGATAAAATAATTTTTCTTTCTTGATTAAAAAATCTTTATTTGTTAAAAATTCGTTATTTTGGTTGGAAAATTCATCATTTTAGTTGAAAAGTCATCTCTGGTTTAAAATTTGACTATTTTGTTGAAAACTCGATTTTTTTTGTTGAAAATTAATTTTTTTTTTTGGTTTTCATGTTATTCTCTTTTGCTGGAAAATTCATTTTTTTTTGATGAAATATCAACTATAACATTTTTTGTTGAGGATTCATCTTTCTAGTTTGAAAATTAACGTATTTGGTTGAAAATTTGAAAGTTTTATTAAAAATTCGTCTTTTGGCTTGAAGTTTTAACAATTTGGACGAACTTTTTTCTTTCTTTACTTAAAAATCTTTATTTGTTAAATATTCATCTTTTTGGTCTTAAAATTCTTCTCTGTGGGTAGAAATTTTATATTTTTTGGGTAAAATATCAACTATTACATTTATTGTTTGGAATTTATTTTTATAGGTTGAAAATTCAACTATTTATTTTGAAAATTCATATAGTTGGTTGAAAATTCGTCTATCTTAGTAGTAAATTAATCTTCTTTGTTGAAACATCGTCTTTTTGGTTTTGAAATTATTCTGGATTGGTAGAAATTTTATCATTTTTGGTTAATATATCAATTATTATATTTTTTGTTTGGAATTCATTTTTATAGGTTGAAAATTCAAATATTTGTTTGAAAAGTCATGTTTTTTTGTTGGCAAATTCATCATTGTAGTTTAAAGTTCATCTGTTTTATTGAAAATTTAACTATTTTGTTGAAAATTCGTTTTTTTAGTTGAACATTAATTTTTCAACTGAAAATTCGTCTTTTTGGTTTAAAATTTTTTTCTTTTAGTAGAAATTTCATTTTTGTAGATTGAAACTTCAACTATTTGTATGAAGAATCATGTATTTGGTTGAAAATTCGTTTTTTTGTTTGTTTGAAATATCAGCTATTAAATTTTTTTGTGCAGAATTCATTTTTTTGTTGAAAATTCTACTTTTTGTGTTAAAAATTAAACTGTCTTCTAAAAAATTCGTCTTTTGTCTTGAAAATTTAACAATTTGATTGAAAATGCAACTATTTTTTGTTGAAGTTTAATTTTTTTCATTAAAGATTAACTATTTGGTAAAAAAATTCATCTTTGTAGGCTGAAAATTCAAGTATTTGGTTAAAAATTGATCTCTTTTGGGTAGAAATTCACATTATTTGTTAAAAAGTAATCTTTTTTGGTCGACAATTCAACTGTTTTGTTGAATATCCATCTATTTGGACAGAAAATTCGTCCTCCTGGATTGAAAATTAATCATTTTTTGTTGAAAATTCAACTATTTTGTTAAAAATTTATCTTTTTTGGCGGAAAATTCATCCGTTTAGTTGAAGATTCATCTGTTTGGACAGAAACTTTTAACAATTTGGTTGGAAATTTATCTTTGTAGGTTGAAAATTCATCAGTTTAGTTAAAAATTCCACTGTTTTGTTGAAAGTTTAATTATTTTGTTGAAAATTTAACTGTTTTTTTAAACTCATCTTTTTTGGTCGAAAATTCAACTGAAGATTCGTCTGTTTGGACAGAAAATTTGTCCTTCTAGATTGAAAACTGATTATTTTTTGTTGAAAATTCAACTATTTTGTAAAAAAGTAATTGTTTTTATGGAAAAT
This sequence comes from Andricus curvator, assembly GCA_932195095.1. Lineage (NCBI taxonomy): Eukaryota > Metazoa > Arthropoda > Insecta > Hymenoptera > Cynipidae > Andricus > Andricus curvator. Next base: position 67,467 of record CAKNYM010046717.1, read on the forward strand.
TTATCCGTTTTGTTGAAGATTCATCTATTTGGTCAGAAACTTTTAACCAGGTTGAAAATTCATCAATTTGGTTAAAAATTCCAATGCTTTGTTAAAAGTTTAATTATTTGGTTGTAAATTTAACTGTTTTGTTAAAAAAAATCATCTTTTTTGTCGAAAATTCAACTGTTTGCTTGAAAATTTGTCCTTTTGGATTGAAAATTCAAGTATTTGGTAAAAAATTCATCTCTGTTGGTTTTAAATTTAACTATTTTGTTAAAAAAAAGTCATATTTTTTAGCCAAAAACTCAACTATTTTGTTGAAAGTTTAATAATTTTGTTGAAATTTAACTATTCTGTTAGAAAGTCATTTTTTTTGGTTGAAAATTCAACTGTTTTGTTGAAAATTCATCCTTTTGGATTGACCGAGAATTTCGACAATCACATTGCACTTTTGAATCTTGGCGATTTTCGGATCACCCTAATCTATCTGATAAAAAATATTGTTTTCTGACTTGATCTCGAATTGAATGTTGTGAAGAGTATCGAAATTGATAAATTGATTTTCTAGATGGAGGATCATCAGAAGCAGCAAATTGATCAGCAGACTGGTAACATTACAAAAAAAGTAGACATGTCTTGCACAAATTGTGGCACAATGACAACAACTATTTGGAGGCGAAATACAAAGGGGGAGATGGTTTGTAACGCGTGTGGCCTTTACTATAAATTACATGGTATTAATCGTCCCGTAACGATGCGAAGGGACACAATTCATACTCGCAGACGTCGACCTAAGGGTGAGAAACCCACTAGGCATCGAAGTAAGTGTAGACTCATTAATTAACTATAATAATCTACGAATTTTCATTTCATTTTTAATCGAAAATTTATATTTTTTAGTAGCAAATTTGGTGAAAATTCTTCTTTTGTGTTGAAAATTCATCTATATTTTGGTAGAAAATTGATTCATTAGTTGAAAATTAAATAATCTTGTTGAAAATCCGCTTTTCTTTTGTTTGGCTGAAAATGTTTTTAACTGAAAATTGAACTATTTCATTTTTAGTGGAAAATTTACCATTTTTAGTTGAAACTTGGTTGAAAACTAAACTTATATAGTGGTATATATAAGTTTAGTTTTCAACCAAGTAGTTGACGTTTCAACTAGAAATGATAAATTTTCAACTAAAAATGAAATAGTTCAATTTTCAGTTAAAAACATTATTTTCAGTGTAACAGAAGAGAAACGGAATTTCAACAATATTATCAAATTTTCAACTAATGAATCAATTTTCTACCAAAACAGTTGAACTTCCTACAAAGTAGATTAATTTGTTTGAAAATTCATGAATTTTGTTAAAAATTCTTCTTTTTGGTAAATAGAAAACTAATTTTCTTGCTTCAAAATTCATCTTTTTGATTGAAAACTAGTTTCTTTTTGGTTGAAAATTGAACTACTTTGTTAAAAATGTATTTTATTGGTTGTAGATTTAACTATTTTGTTGAATTTTTGTTTTGCAAAAAATTAATTTTCTTGCTTAACTTTAAATACTCCATTTTTTATTGTAAAATATTTTTTGGGTAAAAATGCAACTGTTTTTTTGAAAATTCTTCTTTTTGGGTTGAAAATTTAACCATAATTTGGTAGAAAATTGATTCATTAGTTGAAAATTTAATTCATATTGTTGAAAATCCATGTTTCTTTTGCTCGGCTGAAAATAATTCTTAAGTTTAGTTTTCAACCAAGTAGTTGAAGATTCAATTAAAAATGATCAATTTTTTTTGTTGGCAATTCATGAATTTGGTTAAAAATTCTTCTTTTTGATAAAAAAAAACTAATTTTTTTGGTTGCAAATTGAACCACTTTTTTAATTTATTTTTTTGGTTGTATATACAACTATTTTGTTTTGAAAAAAGTTGATTTTCTTCCTTAAAAATTCATCTTTTTGGATGAAAGTTAAATTTTTTCACTGAAACTTTAAGTACTCCATTTTTGTCTGTAAAATATTTTTTGGTTAAAAATTCAACTGTTTTGTTGAAAATTCTTCTTTTTGGGTTGAAAATTTAATCATATTTTGGTACAAAATTGATTCTTTAGTTCAATGTTTAATAATATTTTTGAAAATTCGTTTTTTTTTGTTTGGCTGAAAATAATTTTTTCTAACCCAAAATTGATCTATTTCATTTTTAGTGGAAAATGTATATTTTTTCTGGTTGGATATTCTTGATTTTAGTTGAAAATAGTTTGGTAGAAAATTTCTTTTCTTTATTTTATAATCTCTCCCTTTTACGGGTTTGAGCAAATTTAACTATTTTGTTGAAATTTCTCTTTTTATTGGTATGAAATTAAGATTCTTGCTTAAAAACTCATCTATTTGGTTGAAAATTAAACTTTTTGTTTAAAATTCATGATTTTTGTTCACAATTCTTCTTTCTGGTAAAAAAAAATCATTTTCTTGCTTGAAAATTCATCGATTTGGTTAAAAACTGAATTTTTTGGAAAATTAATGTATTTTGTTCGGAATTCTTCTTCTTGGTCAAAATTTAATTTTCTAGCTTGAAAATTCATCTCTTTGGTTGAAAATTCGTTTTTTTTTGTTGAAAATTATATTTTTTAATTAAAGTTTTAAATATTACATTTTTGATTGTAAAATATTTTTTAGTTGAAAATTCGGCTATTTGGTTGAAAAGTTATCTTTTTCGGTAGAAAAAATCCTTCACAGTTAAAAATGCATGTTTTTGGTTGAAAATTTAATTATGTGGTTACAAATAATCTGCTTTGTAGAAAATTCAACAATTTTGTGAAAATGCCTTTTTTGTTGTTGAAAAATTGATTGTTTTGTTGAAAATTCATCTTTTTGGGTTAAAAATTCAGCTACTTGGGTACAAAATTAAACTATTTCGTTAAAAATCAACTTTTTTTGTTGAAAATTCGTCTTTTTTTTGGTAGAAAACTAATCTTCTTGGCTGAAATTAACCTTTTTGGTTCAAGATTCAACTACCGGGTTCAAAGTTGAACTAATTTGTTAAAAATTTATTTTTTGGTTGGTGATGCGTAATTTTAGTTGAAAATTCATCTCTATGGCTGAAAATTCAATTATTTTGTTAAAAATTAGTCTTTTACAATAATTTTAATAAGTAATTTTAGAAGTTTTAATTTTGCAATTATAAATGAATTGGTTGAATTTTGAAAAGTACAATTAATTTAAAAATGATTAATTTTTAAACTATTTAAATTTATTTAAAATAATTGAAATTTTAAGGGTTTGAGTACAAAAACGTCACATTAAATTCGGATTCGTTTAAGTTTTAACGTCCCAGAGTAGACATTTTTTCATTTTTAATGTTTCCGATTTAAAGTTACTATTTATTTTGAACGTTCTTTTAAAATGATTCAATTTATTTTTTGATTTTAGAAATTTTGTTTAATCAGTTTTAATGTTTAATTATAATTTTTTTTATCAAATAACAATTTAAAATTCTAGAATTTCAGAAGCTTTAAGTTAAAAAGATTCACTTTAGTTTTTAATTTCAAATTGTCAAATTTTAATCGCTTTGAATTTAAAATGATTCAAATTCAAAAGTTTTCAATTTTTATTTATTTAATTTAGAACGCGTTTAGTTAGAAGTAATACAATTTCAATTCCTTTGAATTTTAAATGATCCAATTTCCAAAATTCAAAATATTGTCCTTTTTTAAAATGTTATCTCATCTAAAATAGTTTGATTTGGAACGTTTTCAATTCAAAATCGTTCAATATATTTTTTAAATTCCAAGCGCTTTCAATTCGGCATGATTAATTTTTAATTATTGTTTCAAAAATGTTTAAAACATTTAAAAATTGATTTAATAATACTTATTATAATAATGTTATTGTTATTAATATTATAATAGTACTTATCATAATATTAATATTCAGTATTAATGATATAGTATTATGATTCAGTCAAGAGATTTCTAAACTGGGAGAAATCACGAATTTTTACCGGAAGAGCCGGGATACGAAAATTAAAAAAAATAGTGGCCACGCTGAATACATAATTTAAAATGTTACTTCATTTAAAATACGTTAAATTTATGAATTAAACATTTTTTGATTTTTATTTGAAGTACTTCAAATTCAGGAGTTCTAACGCTTTGAGTGTTTCGATTTTGTAGTTGAACATTCAATATTTAAATTGAAAAATTTCTCAGGTTTTAATGTTATAATTAAAATGACATGGAAAAATATTTGCTAACCGGAAAATGACAATTTTGTTTTTAGAGGCCAACCTGAAACACTTTATATTTATATTGAGAATTTGATTGCTGATAAGAAACTTCTCGGGCGAATCATGATTGCTAGTTATTATTAATTATTATATTAATAATTATTATTTATTAATTGATTATATATTTTTATTGGGGCCATTTTCTTGTTACAGAAAAAGGAGATGCTCTTCCAACACAGACTGATCATATGGACGCTGAAAGTGCTGACATGTTGGCGGCCCTTCGACGTCAAATTCAACCTCATCTTATGATGGCGGCGTTAACGCCTTCAAGGATACCCGGTGCCCATGGTCCTCCGTCAGCTGCGCAACTTAACTATGGCCTTCCATTATCCAACTTTCTTCCAATGCCCGCAAGTGCCCTTTTATTATTATTACTAGTTTCATTCAAAAAACGTTTTTAATTAGGTATTTCCACTTTAACCACCAGCTAACTTCAATTCGTTGAGTGCTGGGGGGGAAACAATGGACAAAATGCATGGGACAAAACTTTATTTTTGTAATATCTTCTTAATGAATAATAATTATCATCATTATATTAATTCATAAAATAGTTCTTAAAAAATGAAAACTATTTTTCAAATACACTTATTTAGAATAAATTAGTTTTTACGAAGATACTAGCAAAATAGGGCAAAAATGAATCGAATCTCATGCATTTGGTCCATTGTTTTCCCCTCAGCACTCAACGAAGTGAAGTTATCGGGTGACCTTTATGTGCTTTGAGAATTTAATGAACATTTTGAATTAGGATTTTAAAAATCTTATTTTCTACTTTTATTAATAATAATTACATTATTTAAATTCCGTGGGGAAATGCATCGCTTCAAAGTGGAAAGGGTGCTAAATTTAAATGATAAAAGAAGTCAAAGTAATAGAAAACATATTATTCGCATTAAACAGTGCCTTATTCAGGGTTGCTACAATATCACAATTTCTAAATTCTTCTAGGTATAAAACCAACCATACACCTAGAAGATTAATAAAATTAATACAAAATAAATGTTGTTTCTAAATATATTTAAAACACTTTTTAGTTGTGTTTTCAAGTCAAAAAGATAAATTTTCAACCAAACAAATGAATTTTTAACTCAAATGATGAATCTTCAACCAAATATATGAATTTTTAACCAAATAGACAGTTGAATTTTCAACCCAAAAGATTAATTTACTACCAAAGAAGACTCATTTTCAACAAATTTCATGAATTTTCATTTTAAAAAATCAGTTTTCAACCAACATTAGAATAGTTAAAATGTCAGAAAAATAAATGTTCAGCCAAAAAGAAAACAAATTTTCAAAAAAAAAATAAATTTTTTCATAACAAAAAAATGATTTTTTAACCAAAAAAATGAATTCTCAACAAAATAATTCAATTTCAAACTACAAACGATAAATTTACAAAACAAAAACATAATATTTCAATTTGCAGTTAGAAAAGTAAATTTAAAAAAAGCAAGTTTTCAGCAAAATTAATTAATTTTCAACTAAAAATATACATTTTCAAGCGAAAATGGAATAGTTATATCTTCAGTTAAAAAATTAATTTTCAACTAAAAAGTAACGAATTTTCAACCAGAGAAATTATTTTTTAATTACAATGATGAATTTTTAACCAAAAATATGAAATTTTCTCCAAATAGTGGATTTTTCAATCCAAAAGATGAATTTTCTATCAACAAAAAAAATGCATGTTCAACTAAACATTTTTTTTCAATGCAAGAAAGGAATTCTTAATAAAAAATAGAATAGTTTAATTTTTTACTAAGCATATAATTTTTTAACGAAAAAGATTACATTTCTGTCAAAAAAGGTAAATTTCCCACAAAAAATGGAATAGTTAAAGTAAATTTTCAAATAAAATGATGAATCTGTAACTAAACAAAATTTAATTTTCAACCAAATACATGAATTTCAAACTAAAAAGATAAATTATCTACCAAAAATAAAGTAGGATAATTTTAAGTTAGTAAAATGAATTTCCAAACAAATAACAAACGAATTTTCAACCAAAGAAATTAATTTTTAACCAAAAAGATGAAGTTTCAACTAGACTAGTGTAATCTTTTACCAAAAAAAGACGGATTTTCAACAAATAGTTAAATTTTCATCCAAAACAGATAAATTTTCAACTAAAAAATGGAAATTATATTTCCAGTTAAAAAAATTAATTCGAAGTAAGAAAAATCTCATTTTCAACCAAAAAGATCAATTTTCAACCAATAAGATGAATTTTTAACAAAGTACATGAATTTTCAACCAAATATTTGAAGTTTTTAAGGAATTACCTACCTATGTTTTTTGTAGCTGAAAATTAAATTTGTAACTAAAAAGCTAATTTTTTTATTTTTTGGCTGATAATTGAACTATTTTGGTGAAAAATTTAACTATTTTGTTGAAAATTCGTTTTTTTTTTTTTTTTGGTTGAATCATAATTTTTTTTGGTTGACTCATAGTTTTTTTATCTGAGAATTTAAGTATTCGATTTTTTATTGTAAATTTATATTTTTCGTTTGGAAATTCAACTATCTGGTTGAAAATTCATGTATTTGGTTGAAAATTCGTATGTTCCTGTAGAAAATTAATCTTCTTTGTTAAAATAATTATGTTTTTGATTGAAAGTTAAAGAATTTTATTTAAAAGTATCTTTTTTGGTTGAAAAGTCAACTATTTTGTCGATAATTCGTCTTTTTGGTTGAGGATTCAACTATTTTGTTGAAAATTCGTCTTTTTTCGTTGACTTCAACTGTTTTTATTTTTAATATCAACTTTTACATTTTTTATTCAGAATTGATTTTTGTTATTAAAAATTATTTTACTTTGTAGAAAATTCAACAATTTGTTAAAAAAGTCATTTTTTTTGTTTGAATATTCTTCATTTCAGTTGAAAATTCATCTCTTTGGTTGAAAATTTGATTAATTTGTTGAAAAATTGTTGTTTTTTGTTGTTGAAAGTTTACTTTTTAATTGAAAATTTAGTTATGCGTGATGAAGATTCATCATTTTAATTGAAAATTCATAATTTTGGTTAAGAAGTGAACTATTTTGTTGAAAATTTGTTAAAAATTTGTTAAAAAATCATCTATTTTGGTAGAAAATGAATCTTCTTGGTTGAAAATTCAACAAGTTGGTTGACAGTTGAACTACTTTGTTAAAAATTTAGTTTTTGGTGGGAGATGCGTCATTTTAGTTGAAAATTCATCTCTTTGGATGAAAATTAACTTATTTTCTTTAGAAAATTCGTTTTTTTTTTTGGTAAAAATTTCATTGTTATTAAAAATTTAATTATTCCATGTTTGGTTGGAAATTGTTCTTTTTTAGTTGAAAATTCAACTATTTGGTTGAAAATTCATGTATTTTCTTGAAACTTCCTATTTTTAATTATAAAATTAATCTTCTTTGCTAAAAAAATTCATGTTTTTGTTTGAAAATTCGCCTTTTTTTGTGGACTTCAACTTTTTTTATTTAAAATTAAAATTTGTGCTGATTTTCATTTTTTTATTGAGAATTATTTTACTTTGTAGAAAATTCAAAAATTTGGTTAAAAAGTAATTTTTTCGCATAAAGAATCTTCATTCTAGTTGAAAGTTCATCTCTTTGGTTGAACATTGAACTAATTTGTTGAAAAATCATTGTTTTTTTGTTGTTGAAAATTTATGAAGATTCTTCATTTTAGTTGGTAATTCATCACTTTGGTTGAAAATTGAACTAACTTGTTGAAAAATCGTTTGTTTTTTCTTTTGGTTGAAAATTTATTTTTTAACTGAAAATTTAACTATTCCATTTTTTGTGGAAAATTCATCTGTTTGTTTTTAGTTGAAAATTCATGCATTTTGTTGAAAATTCGTCTTTTTGGGTAGAAAATGAATCTTCTTGGTTTAAAATTCAACTATTTGGTTTAAATTTCATCTATTTTGTTGAAAATTCAACAATGTTGTTAAAAATAAATCTTTTTTCGGTTGAAAATTCGCTTGAATTTAGTTTAGGCGAATTAATCCACCATAATTTCATTTAATCCGGAGTTGATTCCCCCTCGGTCCAGAGTGAATCGTAAAATTTGGACTTGCATTTGCTTCAAAATTACTGAATAGATTTATCTGTAAATTACATATTCACGTTATTTGCTAAGTTTTCTTTACTATTCAGTTAAGTCTATTAAGTAAATTTCAAGCATGTGCAACTCAAAATTTTACAATTCAAACTCTGGACTCTTGCCAAATGGACTCGTGCCACTATTTTGCCACTATTTTTTTTTAATGTATGCCCCTATTGACACTATTTTCGTTCTTTGAAGCGAGCCTCAGCCCTGTAAAGACAAAAAAGAGCTTTTACAATTTCTTTCAATACATTCGTATTTAGTTCGTCACTGAAAATGGATTAATTCTTTTTTCAGAATATGAAGTCAGAGGGGCGAGACCATCATCAGGCTTCATCAGATGACGGTGACGACACAATGGATGGTGTTGGAGACAATTTCTCGGATGTTCCACTAAATTTAGTCGCAACTTCTTTGTCGGAAGGGGCGCATTGAAGAATCTCAACTGCCGAAATTCGTCGATAAGTCAATCAAACCTGGACACATTCAGTTGTCCAGCCACGTGCGAGGA
>CAKNYM010046717.1:76724-113072 GCA_932195095.1 Andricus curvator
TAAGAACGTGAGTTTATTTTTCTCGTGCGAATCTCGTGAAACAATCTTCCACTGGATTGAAGAAAAGAGTGTGAGATGGCAAAAAGAAACCAGATCTGAATGCAACCTGGCCCGTGGTGCATAGCCTTGAAAGAATAACAAAAAAATGATATTAAAACGCAGTATTAAGACGTTATTCAAAATGTACATATATACATACATACACTCATATATGCGAAAGCAAAGAGTATTTTTATACGAAATTTTCAATGCCTGGACCTGAAATGTCGGGGCATTATTGTACATATACATGCGTCACACGTAATGCGCTTACGACAGAAAATTGCGCTGTTTGGAAAAAAAGTTGTACATTTTTTCATGTATCGCTTTTGTTCCACGGGCCAACAGTTGTCCATGACATAATTGTAATACTCTCTCCGTTTGTAATTTTAAGCACAATATGTGAATTACCCAGTTGGTCTATTACTAGTGATGAAAATTTTATAATTCTCCAATTGGCTTGAAGAGTACGTTTTGCGACAGAAAATCCCACGAAGATTTGAACATTTTCCTTAAGTATCAAGTATCTTTTTGGTATCTATTATACTTGAAAGAGGTAGAGACTAGAGGTCTGTCTTTATTTTGTAAAATTACGGAGAATTTACTTACAGAATTGTATTATAGTTGATGTAGATAATCTTTTGATACGCGGAATTCGTCAAGTGGCGTTTTCAGGCTATAGATACTCTATAAAAATTCTCTCAACTCGTACGTACTTAAAAAAACCGCGAATGAAAAAAATACATCGCCACGCGAGCCAACTCTGCGGTAAAGAGGTGTTCGCGTACTTGATAAAATACTCACGCAGAAAAATCAGGATATACCTAGGTAACATACGATTTTATATACCGAACGTTAAAAGTAATAAATTTTATTGCTCTTTTGCCGCCGTTCCAAAAGCAACTTGCAAATTGTCCTTATTGGCTAAGTAGCATACGAAATTCATTCTGAATTGAAAAAGGACACTAGTTTCTGTTCATTTCAATCTTGATTTCGTCCCAGTTCTCAGCAGGTTTTAGAAATTGTTCAAGATTCTGAATAACGTTCACTGGGTGGCCGCTGGACCGGGAAATGAGAGTGAATTCACTTTTTGCCCGGGAATTTTAGAATATTTTTATAAGAAAAATCTTTACAATCACTTGAAATATCTCAAATTTTATGTCGCAGGATATAGTGCATTTTAAGTTCAATTGTTAGCAATTATAAATCAAAGTTTAAATTTGTAAGTTGAATTTTGATAATTGAACAATTATTAATTTGAAGCGACTGAAAATGAAAATAATTTGACTTCTAATTTGCAAAGTTTACTGTTAAAAAAATTTTATTCGATCAATTTTTAATGTTTTTAACTTAAAATTGCTTAAAATGATATAATTTTTGAAGATTTACAAATTTATTGATTCTTTTTTCAATTTAGAGCCTCGAAAATAATAGCGTGGTTTTTTATCGAATTAAAAAAATGTTAAATTCGACAGTGTTAAAATCTTCCATTTATTACGTGTAAATTATTGATCGTTTTTATTAAATATTTAAGAATTCATAATTTTTTAAGATTCAATTTTAATACTTTAAAATTCAAAAGAGTTCCGGTTTGTATACTTTAATATACAGTTCAGTTTTGATTATTTGAAATGAAAAAAACTGATAAAATGTGACAAAATTTTGCAAACCGGGAATTGACCGAAAATTCTTTTGAATTCCTTAACATTTTCTGAATTCCTTAAATACGCTAAATTCCTTCAATTATCTAAATTCCCTGATTTATCTGAATTCCTTGAATTCTTCTAAACTCCCTGAATTCCTTGCACTGTTTTAAAGTCTTGGAATTCGTGGAATTTCTTGAATTTTCTGATTTTATTGAATTCTTTTAAATTGAATTTCTCTACAATTCTGGGATTATATTGAAGTTCTGAAATTCGTGGAATTGTTTGAATTTGTGAATTCGTGGAATTCATGGAATTCAAAGACTTCAATGTAATGCAAGGAATTCCTGAAATAATGCAGAGAATTTTCAGAATTCGGAGAGTTTATGAAATTCAGGGATATCAGAGAATTCCGGGATATCAGAGAATTCAGGGATATTAGAGAATTCAGGGATATCAGAGAATTCCGGGCCTTGAATCGTTAAAATTTCAGAACTCTAAATTGAAACTTTGAAGGTTAATTTTAATTGTTCCATTTAAAAAAATTTTTATTTGTAAGTGAAAATGTTGAATTTTAATAATAGAACAATTATTAATTTTGAAGCGTCTTAAAATTGAAATAATTTTTTCAAATTACAAGTTTATAAATTCATATTTCAATTTAGAGCCTTGAAAGGTTTTTATATTTTTTTGTCGAAATATCTTTGAACTTTTCAATTTATAAAAGTTTAAAATTTACGATTTTGCAGTTCGTAGAATTTCTTGAATTATTTTGAAGTCGTTAAATCCGGAGAGTTCGTGGAATTCTTAGAATTCGTGGAATTCTTTGAAGTCCTTAAATTCGGGGAATTCTTTGAATTCATGGAAGAACTTGCAGAATTCGGAAAATTTAAGGAATTCAGGGATATCAGAGAATTCAGTGCCTAGAATTGTTAAAATTTCTGACTAAATTTAAACTTTGAACGTTAATTTTGATTGTTCCATTTAAAAAAATTTTAATTTGTGAGTGAAAATGTTGAATTTTGGTGTATACGTAACAATTGAACAATTATTAATTTGAATTGAATTCAAATAAAAATAATTTATCATCCAATTTAAAAAGAATTGAGTTTAAAAAAGTCTTTAAACGTTCAAATTTTAATGTTTTTAACTTAAAATTGCTTAAAATGATATAATTCTCAACATTTATTCTCCCAATTTAGAGCATTGAAAATTATATCGTGGATTCATATTTTTTAACTATAAATCTTTGAACTGTTCAATTTATAAAAATCAAAAATTTTATTTGCAATTAATATTAAAATTGCTCAGTAGAAGAGTGTTCAAAGCTTCTATTTTATATTTTATATTCGGTAGTTTTTCTCTTTCAAATATATATTTTTTTTTCGGAAATTTTTCAGTGTCATCAATTTTATTTTTCGTAATTTTTCAATTGTCCTAATTTAAAAATTTTTTAATAAAAAAATGTTCCATTTTGAGTGTTTTAATTTGCAGTTCACTTTTGATTACTTCAAATTTTTTTAAACTTTCGTGACGTGAAAAATTGTTGATAAGCGGAAAAAATGGGGAATTTTTTCCCCGATTGAAAGGGCCACCCTGAAATTGTTCTAAAAGTTTTGAATAACGTTCAAAAATAGAATTGAAACAAGACTGTAATTGAAAAAAAAGAGTACTTCTGCCAATGCAGTTTTTCAAGAATGTACAGATTATGTTTATAGCGACCACACATGTATTAAGCAAACTTAAATAGCGCATAATACTATGGCCAGTGCATACTCATGTATTATTATACCTTAATGTCGTATACCTAAACAACTTTGCCAAAAATAGATTTAGTCTTGTAACATAGATAGTTAAGGGCATACAACAAAAATTTACGTTTTATCGCTTTTTTCTCTCTTCTTCTCTTATCTCTTCACAAAGTTACAGATCGTCGTATCTCCCCTTTGAACATAGTCCTGCATTGGCTTTGGTACTCGATCAAATTTCCCAAATAAATTATTTAATTTAATAAATAATTTAATTAAATAAATAATTTAAATAAATAAATTATTTAAACAACTCTCGCGACAGGAACGGCGTTGCATTAGTCGTTATTCAAGGAGCCTTATATACACACGTATAGATATATATATACATTAAATAAACAAATGCATTATTCTATATATCGATACGATTATGGGTATTCCATCACAATTTAGAAAGTGTTTGCTCGTTTACAAGTTCCTTTTTTTTAATAGCGCGATTCAAAGACAAGATATTTTTTACTAAATCGATTCTTCCACTTTTTTAAAGCACTTGTTAGATTCTTGTTCTTCACACGGCGGTGATAATTGAAGAAAATTTAAATGTTGTACATAAATTTTATTGTTTAAAAAAAACTCTTTCGGTTAACTGTCTGCACCATCTGAGAAATGAAGAAAAAAATTTTATTAGGGGAAACCTCCCTACAGTGGATAATAGGGTGGTTGATTTTTTTTTCTTCGAATTTTTATACCTATGGCCCCCAATTTGTTCGAATCGACAAAAAAAACATTTGTTTTTTTGTTTAAAAAAATTATATTTAGGGGTTCCCATGAGAAAAAAATACGTTTTTGTAAATTTTATTCGGAATCGTCAATATTAGGTGAATCGAGTTGAAACTCAAAATATTTCTTAACAATTAGCCATAGAATGCGAATCAAAAATTACTTTTTAAATATCACCCCCATAAGTCTGTTTTAGGGTCCCAAAAAAAAATCCCATAAGTGAAAAATTGGGTTTTGCGAGTTTTTGATGCTAATTATGTTTTTTGCGGCTTAAAAAAAATTAATTGTTTCTTATAGATTTTATAGCAATTTTCTCTTAGAATAGAGTTAGCAAATCGCTGTTTTCCCGAATTTTGCAAATTGTTTTCAACATTTTAGTTATAACGAGACAATAATTAATTAAACTTAACAGAAAAAATTGTTCAAAATTTTGATTATTCTGAAATTTTTCACTTTTTGTCCACTTTTCAATTAATAATTAATTCAAGTTAGCAAACTTTGTTTATACACTTAATTAATTTTTAAATAATATTTTTTTTATGGAAATTTTAAAAACATAAACTTAAAAAAGACAAATTGTGTAACAAAATTGCACAAGAAGGCTTAAAAAAAGTATGTTTCCAAAAATAAGTTTAAAAAGACGTGAAGAAAGTCGATTTGTGTAATATAATTGCACAAAAGTGTAAGCAGTATTGAAAAATTCAGAAAAAACAGCATTTTTTCTGAATTTTTTAACTTTTTGTCCATTTTTCACTTAGATCGAGGTAATAATTAATGCAATTTAACAATAATAATTGTTTAACCAATTTTTTATTGTTTATTACTGTCTTCTCTTAAAGTGCTGGTAGAAAGTTTCAGGCTTTTCTGAAATTTTCAGCTTTTCTTTGACTCTTCAGTTAAGAGCAAATAATAAATATTAATAATTTTAACAAAAAGGCACTCAGTAAACCACTTCAACGAAAATTTAATGTGATCCATGTAGAATATTTAAAGAATATTTTAAATATCTGTTTTATTTCAGAAAAATATATTCACAAAAAAGAAAGAGATTGTTTAAAAATGGATCTTTCTAATCTTTATTTATTATTTCATCATAACTAAAAAGCCACAGCAAAATGAAAAATTTCAGAAAAAGCCGCCACTTTCTAGGAATTATCTAAGAGAAGATAATAATACAAAAACAATAATCTATTATTCAAACAATTATGTTTATATTATTAAAAGTGAAATATTTAATTTTTAAATCAAAAAGGCGTATTTGCAACAAAACAGTTACATTTTTAACCAAAAAGAATGACATTCTAACAAAATTGTTGAATTTTCAACAAAATGATTGAATTTTCAACCAAATAATAAAAATTTTAACCAAAAATATGAATTCACATCCAGAAATATAATATTAGACTTTTTAACCGAAATGAATTTATTTTCCACCGAAGAAAGTGGGATTTTTAACAAAAGAGATGAAATTTCTCCCAAAAGATATAGATTCTCAAACCAAAAAGATGATTTTTCAATAAAACAGTGGAATTTTTAATCCACAAATATTATTAAAAATATTAAAAAATGGTTTAAATAATTATTTCTGTTAAATTTAATTGATTATTGCTTTGCTCTAATTATAAAGTTGATAAAAAATCGAAAAATTCGGAAAAACCAGGACTTTCTAACTCTATTGCAAGAGAAAATGGCTAAAAACAATAATAAATTGTTTAAACAATTTTTTAAACATCTACTTATCGGGAGAAAGTATTATTTTATGTTTTGGAAACAATTTGTATTAAAAAAAACAGCAAAAAACATAATTAGCGCCAAAAACTGGCAAAACACAATTTTTCACTCATGGGATTTTTTTGGGACCCTATAAAACCGACTTACGGGGGTGATATTTAAAAAGTAATTATGCATTTGTATTCTATAGCTAATTTTGAAGTGAAATTTCGAGTTTTAACTCGATTCGTGTTAAACTTCATGGACCCTGCGGAACCTCTAAATATAATTTTTTTTGTTTAAACGCACTTATTTTTGTGTGGATTCGAATAAATTTGGGGACAATATGCATGAAAATTCGAAAAGAAATTTTCCAATGCATTTTTGGACCACCCTAGTGGATAATCATTAATTGAAAATACTAGTGTATGTAAAAAATTAAATATTCTACGTATATTTGCGCTTTGAATGAATGATTATCCAGTGTAGGAAGGTTCCCCCTACGTTGTAAAACTCGAATTGCTGCTTGTCTTTTAATGAAATCCCGATTTTATTGCTTTGTCTCGTAAAAAGAAACCCAGAATCGCTATTAGCGGCATTGATATGGACAGTTTAGTTAGGCATTTTGCTAGGTTTGGCTCACCTCGTACTTTATAAAGCGTGACGATTATAATTATTATAATGTTTACTTTAAAGGAGTAAGATTTTCGAGTAGACCAAGTTTTATTAAGCTCTCTACTAATGCTGAAGCTAGAAGATATTTTTATAACTTTATATCAACTGACCGAGTATTGCTATTTTATTAATGATATTAATTAATCGATGGATTAAGCGTTAAAACTAAGTGTAAGACTTACTTACGAGAAACGCCATGGGTTTTAAACAGTTTTGAATTAGCAGTGGTAGCTGAGGCTTTTTTTTAGATTTTTACATCAGTATTCCATACCTTCGATTTTAGTCATAAGTTGAAAACTGACCCTACTTAAAAGAAACCCCAACAATCACATACTTAATTATTAAATTATTTAGTGTTTTTTTTTACTACTTTTACATCTCTTAATTATTATTTAAACGATAACTTATTACTTTTTCTTTATCTTTATCTCTCTATTCGTTTACACCAACATTTGATAAACATTTGGCAGCGACTGGCTTAATTTATTTTAGTTAAGGATTTTTATTTTTTTTTTCGATTAATTTTTATAATCAGCTACTCAACGATTGGTAATTTCCGCCGTTTTTTTATATTCTTTTTTTTCATGCACGGACGGTCATTGCTCCAAGTGTTGTAAATTGGAAAAAAGTACAATAATGAACATTTTAGTGATGAACAGCGCCACGAACTTGTCAATTTGTTAAATGCGTCGAGTGTAAATTGTATATATTTAAGAAGCAGCTTCTCCGCATTTTGAATAAGCTTGTGAAAAGAGAGAAACTACTCGAAAGCACGAAATTCAACAATCTCAACTGCGGTCAAATGCAGCATTGTTCCGTCCGTCAACATTCACCTATTAGGCGCTTTGTTGGAAATTTAAATTTAAAAAAATAGATTAATTAGTAATATACAAGTAAATACGACTTGCATTCGCAGCATGACTATATTAATCTAAAACTAATCGACCGAGTATTATTTTTGCATCAAAATACGATAAAAAAAAAGGTTATGGTAAATTTGAGAAATTCAAATTTGTTGTCAGGAATGGGAGGATTCATTTCCAATTTGGACGCTTTGAAATTAAAGCGCTTTCGAAATAGGATAAAGCAAAATTTCTCTTTAAAATTCTGTCAACCCAATTTGTACTTAAGACCATTTTTTATTTTCGAGAAAGTGTATTTGGCTGCCCATTTCTGACATAAAAAAAAATTATATCGATCGAGTGCTGTATGACATAATATTTTAAATGCGAAGAAAAAGCTCTGGACGGCTTTATTTGGCTAAAAACCAACTTGTACAATAGGGTGGTCCAAGAATGCATTGCCAATTTTTGTTTAACTTTTCAAGCCATCACTTGCCAGATTTTTTAGGTTCCCTAAAAAAATTACACGTATTTTTTTTTTTAGGTTTCCAAAAAAAGCTTTACATGTATTTCCCAAGGGCGGAAAAGATGTTTTTTGTAAATTGCGAATTAATAATTATTTGTTGAATTCAACTCCCATAAGACTCTTTTATAGAGTCCCAAAAAAATCCCCATAAGTGAAGAAATGAGATGTCGCGTAATTTTTTTTGATAAATTGTTTTTAATAAGCAAGATATTACTTTTTAATGCTATTTTGATATTTTACGAATTGTTTAAACCATTTATAACTGTTTTTTCTTTACATTCTTCAACTTTTCTTCGAATTTTTAGGCATAATGAGATAATCATTAATGGAAATTAACAAAAATAATTATTTTTTGGCTCTTTGGTTATGAAGAAATAATTTAGGAAATAATAATCAATTTACATGCAAAAAAATCATTGTTTAAACAGTATTCTATTTTTACTTTTTTCTGAAGTTTTTTTGCACTTTAATTTTTCTCTTTTTTTATTGCGCACCGCACTAAAATTTCTAAATAACTACTTCAAGGACAAAATTATATTCAATATTATAATCTATATTAATCAAAGCATTAGAGAATTTTTTTGACCGAGAGAAAAATTTTTGTTGAAATGTATTTCCTAAAATGATTAAGATATTTAACTTTTCCTTTTTGATTTTAATGAGATTTCACACTTTTCCGCGATCCGGAGGAAAAATGTCAAAATATTTGAAAATTAACAAAATGGCGGCGATTTTTCTGAAAATAAAAAATTCTTATTTTCTTCAAAAAATATACGAGATGTGAAAAAAATTTGAAATAGTAAAGTTGTTCCTCTTGAAAACATTTTTGCGAAATATTGAAAAGTATTTAAGGAAATTTTTGTAGATCTTTTAAAGTGGAAAAAATTTGCTGTGCAGCGTCTTTCAAACCTCGTGTATTTTTTGAAGAAAATGAGATTTTCAGAAAAATCACCGCTTGTTTCAATTTTCAATATTTTTCAAATTTTTTGGCGGATTTTGAAAAGAGTGTGAAGTCCCTCACAGGAGTAAAAAACGAAAAGTTAAATATATTTATTACGTGAAAAAGCACTATTTAAAAAAAATTGCGACAAATTTGTTTTAAAAAAATTAGAAAATTTGTTTGGAACCCGATCATTGTGTGCAAACAAAATTAGTATAGACGCCAAAAATACGTTATGTCTCATTTTTTCATATATGGGGTTTTTGGGACCCTATAAAAGCGGTGTATGGCAATAAACACAATAATTTCGGTAATTTTTCCAAAAATAATTGCCGGAAAATTTCCTGACAAATTCGGTAAATTTTTCTAGTTATTTTTGGAATATTCTTCAAAGTATTTTAAGGAAAATTCCATAACGATTTCTGTAAATTTTCAAGTGTTTAGGGAATTCGCTAATTTTTTTTACTTATTTTCGAAATTTTCCTCCAAATAGCTTCAGGAAAATTCCGTAACGATTTCGGAAAATTTTACAGTGTTTAGGGAATATTTCCGAAAATAATTCCGGAAATATTTCCTGACGATTTCCATAAATTTTTTAGTTTTTCGGGGGGGAATTTTCCCCTAAATATCTTCAGGAAAATTCCATAACGATTGCGGTAAATTTTCAAATGTTCAGGGAATTTGGTAATTTTTTTACTTATTATGGAAATTTTCCTCCAAATAACTTTTAAAAAAATTCCGTAACGATTTCGGAAAATTTTCCAGTGTTAGGGAATATTTTCGAACATAATTCCGGAAATATTTCCTAACGATTTCCGTGAATTTTAGTTTTTTGGGGGGAATTTTCCCCTAAATATCTTCAGGAAAATTCCATAACGATTTCGGTAAATCTTTGAGTCATTTTGGCCTATTCTATTTGTGGTTATTGCCGAATTTTTTATACTGGTAAAATTGCTATAAAAAATGTAAAAATTTCCGAAATGTTCTAGGGTTTCCTTATTTTCTAACTTATTTCAAAATTTCTGTTGTGGAAAAAATTATATTTCGGCTTACTTCTCTCTTTACACTCGTATTGGGAAAATTACCATACGTAATGGAAATATTCCCATTACAAACATTTTTTCCAAAATAATCGAAAAATTCCCAATATTATGGAAAAATTAATTTATGTACCCAAAATACGTGTTAATTTTTTTTAAACCTCTCAAATCTGGGGGGGCGAGAGCATAAACTAAAAAAATAATTTTTGGACTACCCTATTTAACAATGAAGGCGAGCCGAGGGCGAGCGGTACATGCGTTTGTAAATCTATACCGATTGTATATGTATAGCGATTCATACAAAGTAGCAATAGCTAAAAAAAAAAAATAATTTTGTATCCATAATAACTGGTTCGGGCCAGCTGTTGAGATTATTCAAGGTTGTGTGTATCATTACAAGTATTTGAATTGTTGAAGTAGTTAGTAGTGTAAGCGACAAACGAGGGTTGAAAATTCACTCGCACAGGGCATTAGTCTCCATGCATTTGAGTCTCATTCCCAATTTTTTTGTCATAATAATCATTACCCTGTACACTCTAAATTTAAATCAGTCATTTCTACTGACAATACGATTTTAACAGATAAATCAGTCAAATACTGACGACTGAATCAGTCAGTTGAAATCACTGATTCGGTCAGTGGATGTTACTGATTAGATTATTCAAATTGACTGATTCAGAGTGAAAAGTCACAGGTTGTATCATTTAAAGTGACTGATTCAATCAGTGAGTCAAATAGACTGATTTGAGAGAGTGTGTTTTGACTGATAAAAATTTAGAGTGTATAATAAATCCGCCGAGTTTGTAATACCTGCGTTTTTTTTTACAAGTTTTACTATTGTACTGGAATCTCGATTATTCTCGTCTGCCTGCTCGACACTGCAGGGTCTTCTTTATTTATACAAACATCAAATCACAATAAGTGAAATCTCCCATGACAGGTGTACCTAATTTATACGTGTAATATCGTATTGCGATTATAACAAGTGTTTTTTTCTTTTTTTTTATCGTAAAGGTTAAGCGATAACACTGTTAGATTTTTTAAGCTATTTATTCGGCTGCTATGTGATTTGTTGAAAATTATTTTCAGAACTTTTAAAAGAAAATTTCACGAATGCCCAAAACTTGGATGAGAGGCATGCGCGTGTTGAACTTTTTTATTCACTTCGGTATTTGTAAAAAGAAGGTTTAGAAAGAGAATGTTTTGACACTGTGTGACAATCATCTGAGGATTTCTGTAATATTTCTGTAAACTGTGTTTGTTGCTCTCTGTTTTCGTGATTGATCAATAACTAGATATGAAATTCTCTATATTTTCATTGAAACTTGAAATTGTTTTTGAGCAGCAGACATTGGTTTCGAATGGGCAATGGACCACGATATATAAATTATTGCGTTCGCTATTTCGAAAGGTACGCACTACTCAATTTTTTAAACAAGCGAAATTGAAGCTGTAACTATAATTGAGAGTCTGAGAATATAATTAACGTGTTAACAGTTTATTAGGGGGGAGGCATCGTATGCAAGGGCATTGTTGTGATACCACAGACGCAGCTTCATTAAATCTTCAATAAAAATAATGTGTTGATATCAAGCGTCTTTCATTATTGGCCCTGATTCACTTTTTTTTTTAATTTAAGTATCTTATTCTTAAGATTAGGGCTCGCACTCATACTATTTTCTGGGTTCGGAACGGGTTACTTTTTAGTAATTTAGTTACTTTTTTGATTGAAATCTTTGAAATCATTGAAAATTTTCTGAAATCTTTTTAAATCTTCTAAAATATTTTGAAATATTTGAAACATTTGCAAAATCTTTCAAATATTGAAAATTATTTCGAAAACTTTGAAATATTTTTAAAACTATTGAAATCTTTGAAATCATTGAAAATTTTCTGAAATCTTTTTAAATCTTCTGAAATATTTTGAAATATTTGAAACATTTGAAAAATCTTTCAAATATTCAAAACTATTTCGAAATCTTTGAAATATTTTGAAACATTTATAAAATATTTTGAAGTCTATGAAATGTTTTCAAATATTTTGAAATCTTTTAAATGTTTTTAAAACTTTTGAATTCTTTGAAATCATTGAAAATTTTCTGAAATATTTTTAAATCTTCTGAAATATTTTGAAACATTTGCAAAATCTTACAAATATTCAAAACTATTTCGAAATCTTTGCAATATTTTGAAACATTTATAAAATATTTTGAAATCTATGAAATCTTCAAATATTTTGAAATCTTTTAAATATTTTAAAAACTATTGAATTCTTTGAAATCATTGAAAATTTTCTGAAATCTTTTTAAATTTTCTAAAATATTTTCAAATCTTCAAAACTATTTCGAAATCTTTGAAATATATTGAAATATTTATAAAATATTGTGAAATATTTTGAAATCTATGAAATCTTTTCAAATATTTTGAAATATTTTTAAAACTATTGAATTCTTTGAAATCATTGAAAATTTTCTGAAATCTTTTTAAATCTTCTGAAATATTTTGAAATATTTGAAACATTTGCAAAGTCTTTCAAATATTCAAAAATGTTTCGAAATCTTTTTAAACATTTATAAAATTTTTTAAAATCTATGAAATCTTTTCAAATATTTTGAAATATTTTAAAAACTATTGAATTCTTTGAAATCATTGAAAATTTTCTGAAATCTTTTTAAATCTTCCAAAATATTTTCAACAATTTGAAACATTTGCAAAATCTTTCAAATATTCAAAACTATTTCGAAATCTTTGAAATATTTTGAAACATTTATAAAATATTTTAAAATCTTTGAAATATTATTTTCAAATATATTGGAATCTTAAAAAACTTTGGAACGTTTGTGAAGTCTTTTCAAATTTTCTAAAATATTTTCAAATCTTCAAAACTATTTCGAAATCTTCGAAATATATTGAAATATTTATAAAATATTGTGAAATTTTCCAAATCTTCGAAAATATTTTCAAATCTATTGAAATATTTGGAACCTTTGTAAAATCTTTGAAATATTCAAAGCTATGTCAAAATCTTTCAAATGTTTTGAAATACTTGTGAAATCTTGAGGGCTCGGAACGTTACTTTTTTGATCCGCGGTTACTAAAAAGTTACTTATTTTGTGAAAAGGTTACTTTTGGTTACATTTTTTGCCCGAAATAACGAAATGAATTAATTCATTAATCTTGTTATTTAAAAACTTGTGAAAAATGTAAGAACTCAAATTTTTTCAGTAAATTTGGCACTTTAGAGCCGGGAAATCATGATCAAAATTGCTAGTTTTTAATTTAAAATTTAAATCTTTTTTGTTGAAATATCGAACTATTTCGAAATATTTTTGAAATATTTTTAAAACTATTGAAATCATTGAACAGAAATCTTTTAAAATATTTTGAAATCTTTGAAAAATTTGCAAAATATTTTGAAATCTTTTGAAACATTTATATAATATTTTGAAATCTGTCAAATCTTTTCAAATATTTTGAAATATTGAAAAGATTTTTAAAACTTTTGAAATCATTGAAAAATTTCTTAAATCTTTTTAAATCTTCTGCAATATTTTGAAATATTTGAAACATTTGCAAAATCTTTCAAATATTCAAAACTATTTCGAAATCTTTGCAACATTTTGAAACATTTATAAAATATTTTGAAATCTATGAAATCTTTTCAAATATTTTGAAATCTTTGAAATATTTTTATAGCTATTGAATTCTTTGAAATAATTGAAAGTTTTCTGAAATCTTTTTAAATCCTCTAACATATTTTGAAGTATTTGAAACATTTGCAAAATCTTTCAAATCTTTGAAATCTATTAATCGTTTGGTCGAAAATTCATGTATTTTATTAAAAATGAATCTTTTTTTGTTATAAAATTAATTTTTTTAGTTCAAAATTAGTTTTTTATTGAAAATTAAATTTTTAACTGAAAATTTAACTATACAAATCATTTGTTTGAACATTAATCTTCAGTTGAAAATTCAACTTATTGTTTAGAAAATTTCTGTATTTTGTTGAAGCTTTGTCTCTTGTGGTAGAATATTAAACTTCTTGCTGACTAATTCACCTTTTTGGTTGAAAATTTAAATATCAGGTTGGAAATTCCATTAAAAATTAAAATATTTAGTTGGAAATTCATGTATTTTGTTAAAAATTATTCTTTTCTTGTGGAAAATTGTGTTTTTCTTTTAAATTAATTTTTCTTTTATTGAAAATTAGTGTTGTTAATGGAAATTGATTTTGTAACTAAAAAATTAGCTAAATTTTTTGTCGAAAATTTAATTTTATTAGACATTCAATTTTTTTTGGTAAAAAATGCATTTGTTTGGCTGAAAATTGAACTATTACGCTAAAAATTTATTTGCTGAAAAACTTATTTCTCCAACTGAAAATTAAACTATTCTATTTTTTGTTGAAAATTGATCTTTTTCAATTAAAAATTCATCTATTTTGTTAAAAATTAGTCTTTTTTTTGTAGAAAAGTATAAATTAACCTCTTTGGTTGGACATTTTATTAAAAATTAAAATATTTTTTTGGTAGAAAATTAGTTTTTTTTTATTGAAAATTGATTTTTTTAACTAAAAATTATACTCTTCCATTTCTTGTCAAATTTTTTTTTTACAGACATTTGATATTTTTGATTAAAAATTCATCAGTTTGGTTGAAAAATTAACTATTTCGTTGACAATTTATGTTATTTGGTTAAAAGTATTCTAGTTTTAAGCAACCAATTTGTACAGGTCAATGACCATAGCATCTTATCAGTAAATAAATAATAATAATATTTGGTTAAAAAACTTATTTCTCTAACTTAAAATTAAACCATTCAATTTTTTGATAAAAATTTATCTTTTTTAGTTGAAAATTCATCTATTTTGTAGAAAATTTGTCTTTTTTTGGCAGCAATATAATCTTTTTGATTGAAAATTCAATTATTAGGTTGAAAATTCCATTAAAAATTAACATATTTGTTTTAAAATTCACGTATTTTGTTAAAAATTATTTTTTTTTTTTTGGTAGAAAATAATTTTTTTGTTTGAAATTTCATTTCTTTGGTTGAAAATTAGTTTTTTTTTATTGAAAATTAATTTTTGCAACTAAAAATTTAATCATTCCACTTTTCGTCGACATTTTTTTTTATAGATATTTAATCTGTTTGGTTGAAAATTTAAATATTTCGTTGAAAATTTATGTTATTTGGTTATTAAACTATTCTATTTTTTGTTGAAAATTTATCTCTTTTAGTTGAAAATTCATCTATTTTGTAGAAATTTTTTTTTGGTAGCAATATAACCTTTTTGGTTGAAAATTCAATTATTAGGTTGAAAATTCCATTACAAATTAATTATTAATTAATTTGTTTGGTTGAAAGTTCATTTCTTTGGTTGAAAATTAATTTTTTTAAATTGAAAATTAATTTGTTTAACTAAAAATTTAACTATTAAATTTTTCGTCTAATTTTTTTTATGGACATTTAATATTTTTAGTTGAAAATTCATCTGTTTGTTTGAAAATTGAACTATTTCGTTGGAAATTTATTTTATTTGGTTAAAAACTTATTTCTCTAACATAAAATTAAATTATTCTATTTTTTGTTAAAAATTTATCTTTTTCGGTTTTTTTTTGGTTTAAAATTCACGTATTTTGTTAAACATTCTTTTTTGGTAGAAAATTAATTTTTATGGTTGAAATTTCATTTCATTGGTTAGAAATTAGTTTTTTTTATTGAAAATTAATTTTTTTAACTGAAAATTTAACTATTCAAATTTTCATCTACATTTTTTTTATAGATATTTAATCTTTTTGGTTGAAAATTCATGTATTTTGTTAAAGAAAATTAATTTTTTTAACTAAAAATATAACTAAAATTAACTAAATATTTAACTATTTAAGTTTTAAAGATATGAAAGTGTTTTTAAGATTCATGGGAAAATTTTCATTTTTTGATTTGTAATGAATTTTAAGAGAAAATTGAAAAAGATTACAAGACATTTTTAATTATTTCCCAAAGCCAAATTTTGTAATTTTGCCATATCATATCATTTTAGAAAAAATTTGAGTAAGTTTAAGAGATATTCAAAAGTTTTGAAACGATTCAAAAATAATTAAAATTTGTAAAGATTTTTTAAGAATTTTGTAAGGTTTCACGAAAATGAAAAAAATTTAGATTCCTAGGTAAAGTTAAAATAATTAAAAAGATTTCAAAAAATTGTCAAAGAATCTGAAAGATTTTAAGGCAATATGTTTAATTTTGCAGAATATAAAAAAAATCAGGAAAAATTTGAATAATTTTTAAAAATTATGAGGTTTCGAAAGTCTGACAAGATTAAAAAAAATAATTTCCTTAATATTCGTGTAAAAATTTCAAATGATTTTTTATTTTGAAAAATGAACTTTAAGAGAAAATTGAAGAAGATTTTTAAACATATCAAAATATTTCCTAAAATTTCGAAAAAGAGCGTAGAAGATTTTAAAGCAAAATGTTTCAATTTGGTAAGATTACAAAAAAATAATAATAATAAATCAAGAAATATTTAGTAGAATTGAAGAGATTCAAAAAGAATTTCAAACTCTGAAAGGTTTTTAGAAATGTAGATTTTTGAAGATTTCAAAAATAAACTTTAGAAGCTTATAAAGCAACTTTTTGACATTTTGTTTTTTAAATTTATATTAATATAATTTTCATACGATTTTTGAGAAAATTAAAAAAGATTTTTGTATCTAGAAGATTTTAAAGACATTTATTTTATAGGATTTTACAAAATGTTAGGAAAAGTTCGAGTCTTTTTAAAAGATGTTTAGGACTTTTAGAAGTCTAGAAGAAATCAAGAAATATTTGATATATTTTCGGAAATGTTTCCAAGTTTTTAAACATTTCCAATCTACTTAAAGCGCCTTAAATTCCTAAAAATATTTTTAACTGACTCGCATTTTTCTTACAATTTAGAAAAATCATTCAAAATGTAAAAAAATGGCCTTATAATCTTCTACATTTTCACAGGAATTTAAAAAAAATTGGTTTATTCTCTTGAAACCTTTCGACATTCTTTTAAAGCTACTAAAGTTTTTTTGAAATCTTTAAAAATCTACATTCCTAAAAATCGTTTAAAGTTTAACATTCTTTTAAATATTTCTTAAATTTACTCGATTTTTAAAAAAATTTTAATTCTCACAAATTGAAACAGTTTGCTTTAAAATCTTCTACACTCTTTTTCGAAATTTTAGCAAATCATTTGCAATGTTTAAAATCTTTTTTAATTTTCTCTTAAAGTTCATTTTTTTAAATAAAAAATCATTAAAAATTTTCACACGAATCTTGAGAAAATTCTTTTTTTAATCTTTTCAGACCTTCTGAAACTTCTAACCTTTAAAAATTATTCAAATTTTTCCTGAATTTTTTTAAAATTCTGCAAAATTAAAAAAATTGCCTAAAAACGTTAAGATTCTTCTTTGACAATTTTAGAAATCTTTTGAAATTTTTCTAAATAATCTCTTAAAATTGATTTTCCGAAATGAAAACTCATTTTAATTTTCCCTAGGAACCTACATTTTTTTTCATTTTCGTGAAACCTTAAAAAATTCTTAAAAAATCTTTAGAAGTTTTAATTATTTCTGAATCATTTTAAAACTTCTGAATATCTCTTAAACTTACTCAATTTTTTTCTAAAATTGTGTAATATGGCAAAATTGCAAAATTTTGCTTTAAGATATTTTACACTCTTTTTAAAAATGTTAGGAAATAATTAAAAATGTTTTGTAATCTTTTTCAATTTTCTCTTAGAGTTCATTAGAAAACAATCATTTAAAATTTTCCCATGAATCTTAAAAACATTTTTTTCATTCTCTTGACACCCTGAAAAATTCAGTTTACATAAGAATTTTTTAAATAATGAAAAATTAAAAAAATTGTCTCAATGTCTTCCATATTCTTTTTCGACATATTTTGAAATATTCTAGACTTAAAATTATTCTTTTGAAATAAAACCTAAACAAATTAAAATTTTGCCGGAAATCTTGAATAAAATTTAATCACATCAAATCTTTCATAATTATCAAAAAGCTTCTAATTTTTTTTCGAATTCTTCAAAATAAGTTTTTGCCCATAATTTAATTTTTCTTATCTCTTTGAAAATTTAAGAAAGTTTAAAAATTATAGTGTGGTAGCGAAATGTTAAGAACAGAATTATTTCCCATTATTAAACAATAATTTACAATTTAAATTTTCTTTTCTATCAATAATGTTTATGGAGACATTTAGAAATCAATTGTATGATGAAGTAAAATTATTTATTTAGAAATTTTGATATGGAAAGTTGATGGTGTAGAAAATTTATAAATTAAAAATGTTTCGTAATATAATTTTATAATATCGTGAAATTTTTATAATTTCGTAAAATAATTTTTATTTTTTTTCCATCATAAGAAAAACCTTTTGCAATTTTTTATTTTAGGACAGAGTTTCCGTAAAAAATATAATTTCACTTGGAACAGGGAATTTTTTATATTGAATGAATTCCCTTTTCCAAATTTTAGAAAAAGAAAGTACTGCAAGTAGTTTTTAGAGTAGAAATAGTATTTCGAAAAAGAAATATTTCTGAATTATAATAGAAAATTTTGTTACATTGTTCGTTACGAATTCATCTTTTTTCAGTTAAAAATTCAAGTATTTGCTTAAAAGTTAAACCTTTTGTTAAACATTAATTTTTTTTGGTTGAAGATTCATCATTTTTGTTGAAAATTCATCTGTGATTGAAAATGTAACTTTGTTGAAAATTAATTTTTTAAACTAAAAATTAAACTATTTTGCTGAAAATCCGTTTTTGTTTGTTTTTTTAAGAATTAGATCTCAAACAGAAAATTTAACTATTCTATTTTTGGTTGAAAATTTATCTTTTTTGGATGAAAATTCAAATATTTGTTTAAGAATTTATGTACTTTGTGGAAAATTCTTCTTTTCTTGTAGAACATTAATCTTTATGGTAGAAAATTTTGGTGTTTTTGGTGTAAAATTCAACTATTTCAGTTGAAAATTCATCATTTTAGTTGAAAATTCATCAGTTTGGTTGAATATTAATTTCTACAACTGAAAATTTACCTATTCCATTTTTGGTTGAAAATTGATCTTTTCTAGTTCAAAATTCAAGAATTTTTATGAAAATTTGTCTTTTTTAATTGAAAATTTAACTATTTCGTTGAAAATTCACGTATTTTGTTAAAAATCGATTTTGTTTGATAGAAAATTCTCTTTTTCTTTGAAAGTCAATCTTCTTGTTTATAAATGCTTCTTTTCGGTTAAAAATTCAAGTATTCCAGTTAAATATTTAAAACTTGTTTTTTCTTTGGATGAAAAGGAATTTCTTTGCTGAAAATTAAAATATTTTGTTTAAAATTTGTTTATTTTTTGGTTAAAAAATATTCTTTTTTTAAACGGAATATGTACCTATCATTCCAGTTGAATATTCCATAATTCTAGTTGAAAATTCATCTTCTTGCTAGAAAATTCATCTTTTTGGTTAAAAATTGAATTATTTTGGTAAAAAATTAGTTTTTTTTTGTTGAAAGTAATTTTTTTAACTGAAAATTTAACTTGTTCCAATTGAATATTCCATAGTTTTAGTTGTTTGGTTAAACATACATTTTTTTAACATAAAATTTAATTATTTAAGTTTTGGTTGACAATTTATCTTTTTTAGTAAAAAATAATTTTGTTCTTGTTGAAAATTCAACTATTTCCGTTGAAGATTCATCGTTTTAGTTGAAAACTCATCTTCTTGATTTAAAATTCAATTATTTCAGTTGAAGATTCATCATTTTAGTTGAAAATTCATCAGTTAGGTTGAAAATTAAGTTTTAAACTAAAAATGTAACTATTCCATTTTCGGTCTGAAAATGATTTTTTTTAGTTCAAAACTCAACTATTTGGTTGAAAATTTGTCTTCTTTAATTGAAAATTCAACTGTTTCGTTAAAAATTCATGTATTTTGTTGAAAAATTGAATTTTTTTGGTAGAAAATTAATCTTTTTGTTTGAAAATTAATCTTATTGTTAAAATTTATTTTTTTTGGGTTGAAAATTCAAGTATTCCAGTTGAATATTCATAATTCTAGTTGAAAATTCACCTTTTTGGTTTAAAATTCAACTATTCCAGTTGAATATTTCAACTGAAAGATTGAATATTCCATTTTTTTGTTAAAAATTGATATTTTTCACTTGACTGGGAAAAACCGGTATTAAAACAAAAACTACGCGTCCTATCAGAAAATTATTAACAAAAAATTTGTAGCTCTTTTTTAGGTGAATAACTTTTGCCTTCTTATTTTTTTAGCTTGTGTCGTTTGTCCAAAAAATTAATTTTTTATTTTAATTTTGTTTTTTACGAATAAAACAAAAACTACGTGTCCTGCAAAAAATAACAAATTTTTAGATCTTTTTTGAGTGCCCAATTTTTGTCTATTCATCTTTTTTCGTATCTTGCATAGTTTGACCGCAAAATAGAATTTTTCATTATTTTTTGTGGAATCAAAATTTAAATTTTCGATTTTTCAAGAAAATTTAAAAAGTTTTTAATCTTGTAGGGCTTTGAAAAAGCAACGCTTTTCTTCTCTTGACTTTTTTTATATCGTGCGTTGTTTGGCTTAAAATTTTCATTTTTGTTTGAATTTCGCAACTCAATAAAAATGTTAAATCTAAAATTTTAACGAATCAAGGCTTTCTATGTCAAAAAATTCAGTTTCAAATTGTTTAGTTTTGCGCATTTGATTTTTAATTGCTTTTTTTTAATAAACAGTCAAATATTACTAAATATTTAAAAAAATCCTTTTTTTAAATTAAAATTTGTTTAATTGAATGTGTTAAAAATGAAATATTTTAGACTAAAACAGTGTTTCAATAGGATTTGAAATTTAATAATAGCGTTTAATTATGAGTGTATTAATTATAAATTATTTCTAAATCCAAAATAGATTATAAAGTTTCAATCAGACGTTTGAATTTGTTTAACTACTAAATCTTTCAAATTGAAAAAGTTCAATTTTCAACTTTAAAATCTGTAAATTCTTTAATTTTGAACAGAATCAGAATCGCATTGTAAAATAAATTATTGTTCATTTTTTAACTCTCGAACAGTTTTAAAAATAATTTATTGATGTATATTTATAGTTACATTTGATCAACTTTAAACCTTTTTTTATCCGAATTTTTTAACTTCAAAAGCCTTTAATTTTTAATGGTTTAAATCTTACAAACAACATTTTGAAATCCTTTAAATTGAAAACGTACTTTAAAAAGAAGATACCTAAAATGGAAAATTGCGTAGTGTGGGAATGAGGATAAGGCAAGGCGACTTAAGAAAAATAGAGAGAATAATAGAAAGAACAGAGAGAGAGAGGAGAGAGGACAAGAAATATAGTGATAAATGGTATAAGATTAGAGGGGAAGGAACTGAAAGGAGTGGAAAAAGTTTTAAAAATGATAGATAAAGTACAGATATAGAGGAAGTGAGGATTGTGGGAAAGGAAAGGGGATGAGGAGAGCAAATGGCGTTAGTGAAATCAAAGAAAAAGGAAGTGATGACATAGAAAAGGGCGTTATATGGAAACGGGAAGAGAATACAGGACTTGACATGGGAAGAAAGGAATAAGTATAAGTTGAGGAAAGTAGCGGAAGAGAAAAGAAAGGAAGAAGACGTGGCTAAAGTATGGGAGAATACGGATAGAAGGTATAGATATGAAGGTAGTGATAGGTAAGTGAGAAGCGTATGAAAAGAAGGTGGAAGAGGAGAGCAAATGGCACTGGTGAAACTAAAGAAAAGGGAAGTGATGATAAAGAAAAGGTCGTTATATGGAAACTGGAAGAGAATACAGGATTTGACATAGGAAGATAGGAATAAGTATAAGTTAAGGAAAGTAGCGGAAGAGGAAAGAAGGGACAAAGACGCGGGTTAAGTATGTGAGAATATACAGATAGATGCTACAGGTATATGGTAAAATTGGGATTACGAAAGGAAAGAGTTAGTAAAATGTGAGGTGACGAGGGACTTGGAGAGAAAAGAACAGGAGAGAGGAGAATAAGAAATAGTAGGAAACAAAAAGAGAAGGGAAACAAATTCTTTCATTTCTCGATGTGCTCCTGGAATATAGCAGGCTTGGAAAGAAATGATAGGGAGTTTATGAGAAATTTGGAACAATCGGAGGTGGTAGTAATGATAAAGGCTAGATGAAAAGAAATGGGAAAGAGTGAGGGGAAACTTACCAAGAAATTACAGCTGAAAGGTTCAAAATGCAAAGAGGAAGAATAAAAAGGGCAGAGCAATACGAGGAATCGTGATTGAAATAAGTAAGGAATGCATAACAGGTAAACATGGGAGGAAAGAGGTGGCAGATTGTTGGGTTGTATATACACTGAGATATTCAGGAGGAGTCAGAGGAGATAAGAGAAATGATGAAGGAAAATAAAGAAGGGCTTATAATAGGAGCAGATTTTAATGCGATAGCAGGAGATAGAGAAAGAAGGAAATGGGGAGGAGAGGAAGAAAATCCAAAGACAAAATACTAAGTGGAGGAGGAGGGATTTTTGAAGAGCTTAGAGATGGGATGGTTTATCTTGAACAAAAATATAGAGGATGTGCAGAAGGAGAATATACACACTCAGGAGGAGAAAAGTGAATGATAATAGATTATGTGATAGTGGACGATGGCGTAAGCGAGAAGGTCAAGAAACTGGAGGTAGGGAATTATATAGATTCGGATCACTTTCCCATAATAGTGACATTAGAGGTAGAAAAGAGTAATAATAATAAGGATACAAAGGAAGTGAAGGTAAAAAAGGAAGAGAAGATTGCTCAATATAAGAAAAAGAAGAGTTTAAGGAGAAAGTAAAGAATGTCAAAATGGCAGAGGGAAATGTAAACGAAGAGATGGAAATAATGATAGGAGGAATAAAAGGAGTATTAGAAGGCACAGGCCAGAAATAAGTTAGTGAAGGAGGACGTAGAGTGGATGGGATGAGGAATGTAAAGAGAAGCAGAAGGAGTTGAGAAAGAATTAGCAGGCCTCAGAGACCGGTCCCTATATCCCCTATTGTACTATTGTTCAGTACCTAAAGTTTTTTTTTTATTTTTTTTTTATTTTTTTTTCAAGATTTCGTCCCTATGGTATCCTATGTCACTTTTCTTTCAATAAATTAACTCATGGGTTAATCACTATTCAATTCAGGATATATTTTTGAAGTGTCCTGAATTCTTTTGAAATATTTCAAGGTATTTTTCAAGATTCCGATAATTTTTTAATAGATCTGAACAATTTGAAAGGATTTTTAAGATTTTAAACTATTTTTTAAAGTTCTAAGGAATTTTCAAGAGCTTTTATTTTTTTTAAAGGGATTTTAAAAGATTAGAACATTGCGCACTAATTACCCATTATTTAGAATGAAATCTACTAAGTGGAACTACTTTGTTACAATTTAACGATTTTGTAGCATTTTTAAAATTATTTTTGAACTGAAAATTTAACTATTCTATGTTTGGTTAAAAATTTATCTTCTGCAGTTGAAAATTCAA
Source organism: Andricus curvator (assembly GCA_932195095.1). Lineage (NCBI taxonomy): Eukaryota > Metazoa > Arthropoda > Insecta > Hymenoptera > Cynipidae > Andricus > Andricus curvator. The sequence goes on from CAKNYM010046717.1 coordinate 100,216, forward strand.
CTATTTTGTTGAAAGTTCATGTATTTTATTAAAAATTAATCTTTTTTGGTAGGAAATTAGTTTTTTATGGAAAATTATTTTTCTTTCATTGAAAATTAGTGTTTTTATTGAAAATTAATTTTTTTAACCAAAAATTTAACTAAATTTTTTGTCGAATTTTTTTTTCGATAGACATTTAATCTTTTTGCTAGAAAATTAATTTCTTTAGTTGAAAATTCAACTATTTCGTTGAAAATTTATTTTATTTGCATAAAAACTTATTCCTCTAACTTAAAATTAAACTATTCTATTTTTTGTTAAAAAATGATCTTTTTTATTTAAAAATTTCATTAAAAATTAAAATATTTGGTTGAAAATCCATGTATTTTGTTAGAAACTATTTTTTTGTATACAATTAGTTTGTTTTTTTAAATTGAAAATCAATTTTTTTAACTAAAAATTTAGCTATTCCATTTTTCGTCGACATTTTTTTTTGATAGACATTTAATCTTTTTGGTTGAAAATTGATCTTTTTTAGTTGAAAGTTCATCTGTTTTGTAGAAAAGTTATCTTTTTTTGTTAGCAAAATAACCTTTTTGGCTGAAAATTCAATTATTAGGTTGAAAGCTCCACTAAAAATTAAAATATTTTGTTTGAAATTCACGTATTTTGTTAAAAATTATTCATTTTTGGTCGAAAATAAATTTTTTTGGTTGAAATTTCATTTCTTTGGTTGTCAATTAGTTTTTTTAATTGAAAATATATTTTTTGAACTATTCAATTTTTCGTCGAAATTTTTTTTTATGGCCATTTAATCTTTTTAGTTGAAAATTCATCTGTTTGTTTTAAAATTTAACTATTTCGTTAAACTTTATTTTATTTGGTTAAAAACTTATTTCTCTAACTTAAAATTAAACTGTTCTATTTTTTGTTGAAAATTTATCTTTTTTAGTTGAAAATTCATCTATTTTGTTGAAATTCTGTCTTTTTTGGTAGCAATACCTTTATGGTTGAAAATTGAACTATTTGGTTTAAAATTTATTTTTATGATTGAAACTATTTTATTTTTGCTAGAAAATTGATCTTTTTCAGTTAAAAATTCACTTATTTTAAGATTTATTTTATTTTAAGATTCCAAGGCATTTTCAAGAAACTTAAATAATTTCAAGGGATTTCCAAGGGTTTCAACAATTTTAAGGGATATTAATATTTGAATGGATTTTAAAGAATTTATTTACAAGAAGTGAGGAATTTCGTAATGTTTCAAAGATTTGAAGAGATTTTCAAATATTTTTTTCAATTCATTTGGAATTCGCCGTGAATTCTTAATAATTAATCCTGAATTCTTTTGAATTCTTCTAAATTCACTCAATTTTACTCAATTCAGTGGATTCTTAAAAAGTTTTTGTTTAATTTATCTTGAAAAATACAAGTCTCTAAAACTCACCATAAATTCTCAAGCATTTCATCGAATTCTTTTAAATCCTCTTTAATTTTTTTTAAACTGATTTCAAACTTATTCAATTCAATGCATTTTTTCTTATTTTTGAATTGTTTTGAATTCACTTGATTGCTATCTATATTCATCTTGATTTTTTATGAATTTTATCGAATTCTTCTCATTTCCCTTAAATTCCACTAAATTCGCCCAAATTTTACTGAAATCAATGGGACTTTTTCGATTTTTTAAATTATTTCCAATTCATTTGAATTCTATTAAAATGGTTCGCAGTCATTACTCACTTTTTTGGTTATAAATTAGTAGGTGTTTCAAGATTTGAAGAGATTTGAAATTATTTTTTGGAATTTATCCTAAATTCTTTTAAATTCTTTGGAATTCTCTTGAAATTTTTTAGTTACTTGAATTCTACTAAATTAACTCAATTCAACTTAATTCAATGGATTTCGTTTTTAATTTTTAAAAGTTTTTAGTTAATTGATCCTGTAGTATTTTAACCTCACCTAGAATTCTTAGCCATTTCATCATATTCTTTGAAATTCCCTTGAATTTTTCTAAGCTTATTTCAAAGTTACTGAATTCAATGAAGTTTTTTCGTATTTTTAAATTGTTTTCAATTCATTTGAATTTTTTCAAATTCATCTTTAATTTTTATGAATTTCATCGAATTCTTCTCATTTCCCTTAAATTCCACTAAATTCGCCCAAATTTACTGAAATCAATGGGATTTTTTCGATTTTTAAAATTATTTCCAATTCATTTGAATTCTCTTGAAATGGTTCGCAGTCATTAGTCACTTTTTCGGTTATAAATTAGTAGGGTTTTCAAGCTTTGAAGAGATTTGAAATTATTTTTTGGAATTCACCCTGAATTCTTATTAATTTACCCAGAATTCTTTTAAATTCTTTGGAATTCTCTTGAAATTTTCTAGTTACTTGAATTCTACTAAATTAACTCAATTCAACTTAATTCAATGGATTTTGTTTTTAATTCTTAAAAGTTTTTATTTAATTGATCCTGAAGTATTTTAACCTCACCTAGAATTCTTAGACATTTCATCATATTCTTTGGAATTCCCTTGAATTTTTCTAAGCTTATTTCAAAGTTACTGAATTCAATTAAGTTTTTTCGTATTTTTAAATTTTTTTCAATTCACTTGAATTTTTTCAAATTCATCTTGAATTTTTCTGAATTTCATCGAATTCTTTTCATTTACCTTAAATTCCCCTAAATTCATTCCAATTTCAAGGAAAACAATGGAATTTTTTTGATTTAAAAAATTTTTTTCAATTAATTTGGATTCTTTTTAATTTAACATGAATTGTTTTGCAATCTTATGAATTTATCCTGAATTTGTAACCCTTTGAGCGTGAAAAAGTACCCTATAAGCATATGAGAAAAAATACCCTTTGATCCCTATATTTTATCCCATAGGGACTGTGAGGCCTGAATTAGGAAAATGCAGAAGAGGGAAAACTGGTGAAGAATATAGGAGAAGAAAGAAGTATACTGAGATAAGTGTTTAAAAAAAGGGGAAAATAAAGTTGGAGAAGAGAGGTTTGGAGAAGAGGCGGTGAAGGCTAGGACGGAAGAAGAGGTGTGGAAGATAATCATTAGAGAGATAAAAAGAAGAAAAAGAGCAAACGAGGATATTGAGATTGTAGATTGTAAAAAAATATTTTATTGATTACCTTTGGGCACAACAATCGTCACAAAAAGCGGACGTCTTGAAGACATCCTGAGGACCTTCTAAAGACATGAAAAGATCCAAAGGATGTCTTAAAGACGTCAAGTGGAGAAGAAAGTTAGGGAAGGAGGAAAAGGGGAAATGGAATGAAACGAGGAAGAGGACATAACAAGGGAAGAAATAAGGTAGGTGTTAAGAATCATGAATGTATGCCTAATGTGAAAAAGAGTATGGAGAGGAAATTATTTTATTTATATTTTTAATGAAACTTTAGAGGAATATTTTTGGCTTATAAAAGAAATTTTTCATCCCTGTTAGAACTACGAATGAAGAACTTTATTTTTTTCCGATATACTTGATTAGCCACACTGTTAGAAAAATCTGTACTAAATTTAGTATACATGTAATGGAAGCGAGAATGCACAACATGAAATTAAATTTAGTATACCAGCGTACAGTAAATTAAGTATATTTACACTGTATTTAGTATACGCGTATACTAAATTTCATCTACGTGTATACTAAATTCAGTATGAATATACTAAATTTACTTTACGCTGGTATACTAAATGTAATTTCATGTTGTGCATTCTTGTATACTAAATCTAGTACAGATTTTTCTAACAGTGCACCAATTGTGCCTAATTTTACGAAAATTGATACTGATAATTTTGCTTTCCACTTTTTTCTCTGCATGCCAATTTACTCTTATATTCTAATCATATCTCCGGAAACAATGACGTTTTGCTATCTGCCTCGGATAAAATTTCAAAGAACATCGGGGAATCACAATAAAAGTGTAGGCGAATAATAAAGTTGAATATTCTATGAAAGCCGACATTGATAAATTTGTACGATCGTACACTGTACAATCTAAAACATATTTTAATAACCGCAGTCATATTTTCTCGAGTCTCTATTTTTTGGCATTTGAAACTTTGATTATCGAATTGTCATAGAATTTAAATTAAGTCATGTCAATAGTACTTGAAAAAATGATACTTCATTCAAAGAATCTACTTGTGATAATAATTATATGCTGTGGACTGTGTTTTGGAGAGGAACAAACAATACCGTTCGAGGCAGAGGATGATCGTTCTGTAAGAGAGAAAATGTCTTCGACGGATGAAATTGAGGAATGCCTTGAAAAAGTAAATGTGATTGTAAATTTGAATTTTTCAAACATGGGCATACGCAAAATTTTCGACGAATTCATATCTAGTGCAGGTGTGTCGGATCTTCATCTAGAAGACAACGAAATAGAAGAAGGTTCCTTTCTGGCATTCGAAAAACTTCCAAATTTGAGATACCTAAATTTGGCAGGAAACAAGCTAGATCTAGCTACTTTCTTCAAATGTGGTATTCACGAAAATCTTGATACTCTTATTTTGGATCGAATGAAATTTCTTCAAACACCAAATTATTATTATAACGCCAATCCTGATAAACTCTTTAACGCTTTCTATATTGAAACCAAACTTCCAAAACTCAGTCATCTATATCTACAGGATCTTCAGTTAGCAGGTATTTTTTCATCAAATTGGACACAACTTTTGCCGGGACTGACTCACTTATATTTTTCATGTAATAATTTAAAACATACAGTGAATGAATTTCTGTTGGAGATTCCATCGACTATAAGTCATTTGTATATAGAAATATGTGAAATAGTGTCGATGGATTTCACATCAGGCAAAAAAGATTTTTTAATTACTCTTTTTTTGGATGGAAATAAAATTAATTGTTTGGGACAGAGTGGGTGGTATGAGGTGTTTCAAGAAGAATGTTATATTACAAAGTTGAGTGCATTTGAAAATTTAGAATTTCTGTCGACTTCCACCAACGAAATATTCCATATCTATGACAATGCGTTTGAGCAAAATACCAAATTAGTTTCTTTAAATCTGTCAAAAAATATAATTTCAGATATAAGTGACAGAATATATAAAAATCTGTATAATTTAGAAATTTTGGATCTAAGTGACAATCGACTTGAAAAAGTATCAGGTACATGTGGATTAAAAAAGTTGAGAAACTTGTACCTTGATCGCAATCGTATAAAGAATATCAATTCAAAATCTATTTGTTCTTCTGACGCTTTGAAAAGTTTATCTTTGAGTGGAAATGGCATAGAAACTATTCCAGCTGGTACGTTCGAAAACTTGAAAAATTTACTCGAATTGAATTTATCTGAAAATAAGCTCGCTAATTTCTATTGTCAATCAACGAATCTTAAGAATTTAGTGTTAAGCGGGAATCAATTTCGATCCATGGAAGATATATTTTTGGGAAACCAGACATTCTTGCATTTATTAGATATTACAAATAACCCAATAAATGAGTTGCAACCATTTTTAATTATGCAATTCTTCTTTCAGAAAAGAATGATTAACTACGTAAAACGGTTAAAGTTTTAAGTGTTTGAGTTACCGTAAATCAAAACGATATTTTTTATCACAAAATTTGGTGAGGTGAAGGTAATTATCATGAGACAAATTTTGAGGGGGTTTTAAGATTTTCGTCAATTTTTGAGCCATAGTAGAATATATTTTCAAAATCATCAATGAATGCGCTGATCTTTTCTAAATGCGAAACGCCTATTAAAAGTTTAATTTAGTCTAAGCAAAGTTATTATATTTATAAAAAAGCGGAACAACCTTTATGTACCTATTATGAAACAACTTTTAGACTCTTGTACCGGTGTTCCATAATGCATGTCCCTAATATGGAACAGCAAAGAAATGTGTTTTTTCATATTAATATGGCTTATTTCATATTATTTTCTTTATTAAATGAAACTGAATGGTACCATAAACTTTTATTTCAATCGTTCATAGAGATAAATGAATTGAATACAAGTTTTCGTTAAAATTGACAAACCTAACCTATAAAGGGTAGTCTTCGTGAACGAAGTGAATTATATTTTATTTTTGCTGAAAAATGTTAGTTATAGGGAATAAATTTTTATTTAGATGAATGAAAAAGAAAAAAAACCATTAAGGATGAAGTCAAAACTTAAGAAACTTAGTCAAAGTGAAGTGTAAATGAAATATTAGGCGAAGTACCCTTTTCGTTTTTTTTCTTTTATTGTACTCAATAATAACTTCCTTTGTTTTATTGAATATTCGTCCTTTTTGGTAGAAAATTAATTTTCTTGGTTGAAAATTCATATTTTTCCTTGAAAATTCTATAGTAGTTTGTTTTAAATTTGTTTTCTCTGTTGACTGAAAAGTATTTTTTAATTCAAAACTCAACTATTCTTGATAATTTGTCTTTTTTGGTTGAATTTAATTGTTTTTTATTTCAAATTAAAACCTTTTTTGGTTGAAATTTAAATTATATTACATTTTTCGTTGAGAATTCATCTTTTTTAGTTGAAAATGTAACTCCTTCGTTAAAAGTGTAACTCTTTTGTTAAAAATTAATTTTTTTCTTTGAAGATTCATCATCAATTTTTCTAACTGAAAATTTAACTATTTCAGTTGAAAATTTAACTATTTTCTTAAAAATTCGTTTTTTTTTGTTAGAAATTAGTTTTTTTGAACAGAAAACTTATCTATTCTATTTTTGGTTAAAAGTGTATCTTTTTTGGACGAAAATTTAAATTTTTTATTGATATTTCATCTTTTTAATTTAAAAATTTAAATATTTGGTGAAAATTTGTTGTACCTTTTTGGTATAAAATTCGACTATTCCAATTGAAGATTCGTCCTTTTAGTTGAAAATTCCTCACATTGGTTGAAAATTGAAAGGTTTGATTGAAAATCCATTTTTTTTAAAATTAATTTATTTAACTTAACGTTTAGCTATTCTATTTTTTGTTGAAAATTCTTATTTTTTTGTAGAAAATTAATCATCATGGTTGAATATTCGTCTTTTTGATTGAAAATTCAACCATTTCAGTTAAAGATTCATCATTTTAGTTGAAAATTTATCTCTTTGGTTTAAAACTCAATTATTCCAGTTGAAGATTCATCATTTTATTTGAAAATTGATCACTTTGAATGAAAATTAAACTATTTTGTTGAACACCCATGTTTCTCCGTTCCATAAATACGGACCATCTTAAAAAAGGTGTACGTATTATGAAATAACTAATAAATAAATAAAGTTGTATCCAAATAAATAAAAAGTGCAGTGATCTCAAATCTATAAACCTTAAGCTGTCATTTAATCTATTAAACATGTGAAATGATTGAAATTTGTGAATACACGAGATAAAACAAATTGTAGGTATCAAGCCTTCTGACTCGGATAAATGGCAGACAATTTTCCTGAGTTTGGAGATTACATAATTAGAATTATTTTTTAGTGTTTAAAACTTTAGAATTATACTTGCTCTTTATATAGATGAAAAGCCTAACTTTCAGACTTATTAATATAATAATTTCTACTCAAAAATATACTTTAAAATTATTTAGAAATCGAATTATATGTCAAACTGTTTCATAATTGGGACATGTTTCATGTACCTTCACCTCAAAAACGCTGAAAATAGTTGACAATTGAAAAATTATGAATGTTACGCTTCATTTTCTAGAAGAATGGAAACATATCTGAATTATAATTTATAATATAACAAAACAAAACATAATCCAATTGTAGATAAAAACGATCTTTCTGTGTTTTCTGTATCGTTTTTCGAAAAATATGTTATGTATCAATTAATCAAAACATTGCTTGTAACGTCTATCTCAAGTCTACGTTTATAGTTATAAGTTGTATAATTTAGGTACATATAAACATGTAACATATAAAGCATATGCTTGTTTTATAATAATAATGCATAATATGATGTTTAATTTTGATAAAACATCGTAAAATATAATATATTTTCATACTTTTATAATATATTATATAATAGTATAAAAGTATAGAAATATGTTATATTTTATCTTGTTTTATCAAAGATAAGGTAAAATAATATATGTACTTGCGTTTTATGCGGTCTTCTTTATGTTGCTAAGATTTTTTTTGTGCCTTTTATGATACATGTAATTTTCTTAACATATTCTACAATTAAGTTACAAATAAAAAGTTTGGCATAACTCATGTTTTCATTTCTGAATCATTGAATAAATGAAATATTTATAATAAATATAAAGCTATACATATAACTATAATAGATTTCACCTATCATCGTTAAAAAACTATTTCTTTTTTATTTTAATTGCATTTAATAAATATTTATACTCTATATGAAAGATACATTTGATTAAGAGTAATACTATTCAATATTTTTTAAATACTGTTTTTATAATTAGGATTTAGAATGTGCAAAAGGATTGATTATTAATTTTAAATGAAAGAAGGTAAGTAGACACAATATTTATCAGCAAACATAATTTAAGTAACATTTATTATTGTAAAACGTTTTAGTATGTTAGCAACGTTATATGCAAAATTAAATTTTCGAAATGAATAATGATAGAAAAAAAGTAATTCAACAAAAAACTTGTAGTTCTTCTGTAAAACTTGTTTTTTAACATGTTTCAATACAACCAATGATTTTTACGAAAATAGAAAAAAATAGTTTTTTCAGGTTTTCCGGGCAAAGACGACTTTATGAAAACTTTGTTTGACAGAAATGATTATTATTCGGCAAACAGCGCAACTTTAAGTATTTTAAAACTAATCTTCAATTCTTCAAACAATTATTTTTTTTTAGCAAACAAAGAGATGAATTTTCAACAAAAAAGGGAATAGTTACATTTGCAGTTAGACAAATTAATTTTCAAAGAAGTACTTAAATTTTTAACCAAAGACATGAATGTTTAACAATGATAAATCTTCAACTAAAAAAATGAATTTTTCACGAAATAGTTTTAACCAAAAAAATTAATTTTTATAAAAATAGTTCAACTTTAGGGCAATTAGTTGAATTTTCAACCATGTAAGGTGAATTCGCAACAAAAAATAATTGACGTTCTTGAAAATTCTTTAGAATTTTTTTGAATACCCTAAAATCTCTCAAATCCTTTGGATCTACTTGAAATTATTGAAATCTTCCAACATTACCCTAAGATTTAAATCCTTTAAAATCTTTTGAAATGCCTTGAGATTTTTTAGAGTTCTTGAATATTCATTTGAATTTCTAAAAATACCCTAAAATCTATAAAATTCTTTAAAATCTTTAAAACCTTGAAACATTCTTCAATTCTTGTGAAGAAATTATTTGAAATTCGATGTTATTATCTGAAATCCTGGCTTATTTTAAATGAACAGTCAAATATTGCTGAATATTTAAAAAAAAATCATTTTTAAAAATTAAAAATGTAATATTTTAGACTGAAACAATATTTGAATAGAATTTAAAATTGAATAATAGAGTTTAATTATGAATCTTTTAATTATAAATTATTTTCAAATATAAAATAGCAAATAAAGTTTCAATCAGACGTTTAAATTTGTTTAACTGCTAAGGCTTTTGAATGGAAAAAGTTCAATTTTCAGCTTTAAAATCTGTAAACTGTTTAATTTTGAACAGATTCGGAATCGTATTGTAAAGTCAAGTAAAGTTCAATTTTTAACACTCGAAGTTCAATTTTAAAAATCATTTGTTAATTTACATTTATAGTTGATCAACTTGAAACTTTTTTTATCAAAAATTGTCAAATTCATACGCTTTTACTTTTTAATTGTTTAAATCTTCCAAACTACATTTTGAAATTCTTTAAATTGAAAATTTACGCTCAAAAAAGAGACCTAAAATGGAAAATTTATAAAAAATGTAAAAGAATTTAGAATTACGTACTATAAACTGAATGATTTAATACTTGAAAAAGTTAACAATTGAACTTAACATTAAAAAAAAGGTGAAATCGAACTTATTTTAAATTGCATTGCATATATCAAGTGATATGAAATTTGTGATGTTTTAAGTAATTGGATAAATTTTTCTTCTAAAAATTGATAAAATTCCCGGTAAAAAAAAACGTGAGCCGTCGTGGGACGCCAGGCATAAATGACAACTTCATATGATGTATGCATCATATTGTATGATACTGTATCATATTCTATCATATAATATGATATTGTATTAAATTGTATGGCATTGCATCATATTGTATTATTTTGTATCATCTTGTATCATACTGTTTCATATAGTATTATAGTGCATCATTATAGTTTATCATAGTGTAACCTATTTGCATTGCATCACATTGTATGATACTGTATCATAATCCATCATATTGTATGATACTGTATCACATTGTAGTAGTATGTATCATATTCTATCATATCATATGATCTTGTATCATACTGTATTATATTACATCATATTGCATTATATCGTATCATATTGTGTCATATAGTGTGATAGTACGTATCATGCTGTAGAATATTGTGCCATATTGTATCATATTGTGTCGTATTGCATCATATTGTATGATACTGTATCATATTCCATCATATTATATGATATGGTATCACATTGTATGATATTGTATAATATTGTATGAGAGAGAGAGAGAGGGGGAGAGAGAGAGAGAGAGAGAGAGAGAGAGAGAGAGAGAGAGAGAGAGTGAGTGAGGCAAGAGGGAGGGAAGTGGAAGGAGAGATAGAGAGGGAGAGGGATTGAAAGAGTCAATCAGTGGGAGAAGTGAAGAAGAGATAGAGGAGAAGAAAAGAAATATAGTGATAAAGGGTCTAAGATTAAAGGGAGAGGAACTGAAAGAAGGAGTGGAAGAAGTACTAAACAGGATAGATACAAAGGTAGTGATAGGTAAGTGAGAAGTGTATGAAAAGAAGGGGGAAGAGGAGAGCAAATGGCACTGGTGAAACTGAAGAAAAGGGAAGTGATGATAAAGAAAAGGGCGTTATATGGAAACTGGAAGAGAATACAGGATTTGACATAGGAAGATAGGAATAAGTATAAGTTAAGGAAAGTAGCGGAAGAGGAAAGAAGGGACAAAGAAATGGTAAAGAGTAAGAGGAAACTTACCAAGAAATTACAGCTGAAAGGTTCAAAATGCAAAAAGAGGAAGAATAAAAAAGGCAGATCAATACGACGAATGGTGGTGGGAATAAGTAAGGAATGTATAATAGGGAAGGAGGGAAAAGAGATGAACGAAGAAACAGAAGGATTAATAGTAGAAGAGGTAAATATGAGAGGAGAGAAATGGCAGATACATATGCAGAGAGAAATCAGAGCGAGAACAGGAGATAAAGAAAGAAGGGAATGGAGAAGAGAGGAAGAAAATTCAAAGACATACTGAATTGGGTTGAAGAGTTTGGGGATGGGATGGTTTGTCTCAAATGGAAATATAGAGAAGGTGTGGAAGGAATATATATATATATGCTCATGAGGAGAAAAGGGAACGATAACTGATGATATGATTATATAAATTTCGGATCACTTTCCCATAATAGTCACATAAGAGAAATTAAAGAGTAATAATAAGGATACGAAGCAAGTAAAGTTTAACAAAAACAGCAAGAGGGGATTGGTCATTTTAAGGAAAACGTAAAGACTATGAAAATAGGAGAGGTAATTGTAAGCGAAGAGATGAAATATTGATAGGAGAAATGCAAGGTAAAAAAGAAGGTAGTTAAGGAGGGGGCAGAAGTGGACGAGGAATGTAAAGAGGAGAAGAAGGGAAAGAAATTAAAAAAGTGGAGACAAGGGAAAAGGAGTGAAGAATATAGGAGAAAAAAATAAGTATACTGAGATACGTGATAAAAATGGGGAGGAAAATAGAAGGTTTGAAGAAGAGGCGGTGAAGGCTAGGACGGAAGAAAAGGTGTGAAAGGTAGGCAATAGAGATGTAAAAATAAGGTAAAGAGTATACGAGGATATTGTGATGGTAGAATGGAAAGAATATTTTATGGATTTGCTAGGAAGGGTAGAGAAGGAAGTTATGAAAGGAGGAAAAGAGGAAGAGACAGAGAAAAGCAAGAGGACATAACAAGGGAAGAAATAATCAAGATGTTAGGAATAATGAAATTATTCCTAATACCTTGATTATTTTTTCCCTTGTTATGTCCTCTTGCTCATCTCTTTCTCTTCCTTCTTTTCGTCCTTTCAAGGTGTTAGGAATAATGAAAGATGGGTTATGTCAGTGATATTTTTCATTTGTTTTGTAAATTTTTCTGTATAAAAAAAATTGAAAAATACACTCTATTAGGCACCAATGGTATCTAATTCTATGAAAATCCTGCTTTCCACTTTTCTCTCTACATGCCACTGTACTCGTACTTTCTAATCATATCTCTAAACATTATCTCCGGAAACAATGCAATTTTTCTATCTGCCTCGGATAAAATTTTCAAAGAATATCGGGGAATCACATTAAAAGTATAGGCGAAAAATAAATGTTGAATAATTTTCGCGGTTTTACCGCTACTGGAACATTCTTTGAATGTTTAGATTTTTTGAATACGGACTAATTAGTTTAACACTGTGAAATCTTTCTCGTGAATTTAGACGAATTTAAGGGAAATTAGAAAAATTTGATCAAATTCATAAACATTCAAGGTAATTCAAAAGAAATTGATGAAATGACTAAGAATCCAAAGAGAGTTTAACAAACTTCGGGATGAATTAAACAAAAACTCAATTTATAGAAAATTAAGATTCTTTTTGCAAAATTCATATTTTTAGTTGATCCTATTTGGTTTGAAAGTAAACTGTTTTGTTGAAAATTCTTTTTTGTTTGTCAAAAATTAATTTTTTAAATGAAAGTTTAACAATTCCATTTTTTATTGTAAATTTATCCTTTTTAGTTGAAA